>JARGYA010000425.1:0-113091 GCA_029204335.1 Mycena vulgaris
CTCCTATTTCCCCAATCTCACCGCCTTCGTCGTCTTTGCTGCCGAACTCACCCCTCCCCGCTATGCCGCTGGCACGAGACGGTATGTTATATATGCTTTTTGCCGCGCGTCATTTGAATCTCGGGCATGAAGAGCCGACTTGGCACAGCGAGGTACTATCTCACGGAAACATCGCAATTCTGTTACTAACCATTAATTTTCATCTATAGCTATTTATACAAGCCGTTCAAGGCGTCTTAACGGTCAGTATTACAGTAATTAAAGCTTATTTCACATCCACTGACTTGGTGGACATTTAGGTATGCGAGCACCCGTTTAAGCGAGATCGAGTATGCGACTCTTTTATTTACTCTGGAGCAGGATACTGAAGCTTCTACCAGATATGTGTTCTTGGACAAAACGAGTACGCTCACGCAGAACGTGATGGAGTTCCAGAAGTGCTCCGTGAACAGCATCGCGTACGGGGAGGGCGTCACCGAGGCGCAGCGCGGGGCGGCGACACGTGCAGGGCGGCGACAAGTGCAGGCCAGCCAGGAGGACACCATGGACCCGGAAGAGCTCGGTGCGAAGCTCGTGGGGCTCAAGCACCGAATGTTCAGCACGAGGGAGCGCGCTTGGACGAACCGTTACCTGCAGGCGGAGAAGCTCACGCTCGTGTCGCCTGCGCTCGCCACGGCGCTCACGGACTGTGGCTCGCCCGAGCGGCCGCACTTCACGGCGTTCCTCAATACACTCGCATGCTGAGCCACAGCGTGCTCGCGGACCAGCACGCCGCCGATGAGCCGCCGCTCGAGCCTTGTGCAACGCGTGTGAGCATGCACACTGAGCGTGGGCCGCCGCTCGCAATGCCGACGTGCGACATGTCGCCGATATCGCCCGTGTTGCTCGCGTTGCCCAGACGCTCTCGCCACTGGCCTCGCAGCAGCACTTTGAGATACACCCGGTGCGGGGCGTGCCGGCGGTGTACACGGCGCTGCCGAGCTCCACAGGGCACGGGGAGCACTCAGTGTGACACTACTTCAGCCCCGACAATCACACTCACACAACCCACATGCCTGCCTGCCTCGTACTCTGGGGCACCACATCTTAGTAGTTCTTTTACTTGCTGCGGTATATAAGATTATATAAAATAAAATAAAAAGAGTCAATCATGTGCGGCGGGCCACCTCCGGGCCGGAGCTTGTGTCGAATGGAAAATCGATTCGACACAAGCTCCGGCCCGTGTCTCCAAAGCCGTCGGACGAGGGCATCCTCTCTCTTAGAGAACGGCGTGCCCCAGCAGCAAAACACCAAAAGACCTTGGAATTGTGTTTGTGGTGTATCTTGTATTCGATTTTCAGATAGGTGGCTGATAATGGTCACCTGCAGCTATAGAGGAGGACACCGTGATGCTCAACGCGCCGCTGACGCCACCTGAGTCCATCGTGCGCAGCAGCAGTGCCAAGACTACTCACCTCCAGTGCCTCAAGCATGAGTTCGGCGGACTTGCTGTTACCAGTGCGTACGACTCCAGTTCTTGAAGCCTCAGGGAGCGATTGCTTTTTTTCGGCAGAAATCCGCGCGGGGGACGGCGAGGGGATGATTGATATTGTCATTGTCAACCGCACAAAGGGCGACGCGAGCGTCGTGGGCTGCAATATCTACAGGTCCCTTTTGCTCCTCACGGCGGCAATCCGATGGTTAGTATAGCGCTGACTGTGATTCTTTGATATGCTGACTCTTTTAACATCCAGAGCCATATCGTATTCAAGCCAGGTGCTATTGGCTACGCGCTCTCACCAGCACTTCGTTTACTTGTTGGGAAGTGTCCGTCTTACTCAAACTCCTAGCGAGACTTGCACTGACCTTGATTTTCGAGCTCAACCCATGATATACTATCATATAGCAAGTTAGCAACCCCGAACTTTGTCCCCGGAATTCTGACTGAATACCGGCTAAGTCGTTCTTATTTTGCACTCAGGATGCACTCAATAATCTTCCTAATCAGCGCCCGTGCTCCGGGCTGCGTCTGCGGCGCTCTTCCTCCAGTATGACTGGATGTATCGAAAATTCGATTTTTGCTGGGTGAGCCATTTCTTCCCCGTTGCACCCCGGTCCCCACTTATTCAATGTCTCAGGCACTACTCACAGAGATACCTCAAAATTCTCGGCACTTATGTACCCAACTCGATCGTTATGTCGGCCTTTACAGCCCATACATCAAAAATGCGATCTTTGCACGGCAAGCCATTTCCCTCGGATATCCCCCGTCATTCCTTCAGTTATCTACTATCTGAGATCAACAGATCTCCATGTGACTGTTTCCTCGCAGTTCCGGTGGGCCCTTTCCCTGTGAACTCGAATTTAGGATTTTTGAGTGATTTTCCCTGCAGCAACGTGGCTTTGTCAATTTGTTCCAAAACCTTCCAGCGGATCTCGGGGGCACCTCCCGAGCATTCAGTCCCGCTATTGAACGTTCGTTTCCCCGGTGTCTCCCTTTACCGCCACGCTAATTCCATCTTTTAGATCGCAATTTCATTGTGGAACCTCGGACTCAGTAAAGTCCCATACATTCACATCACCCAAATTTTCATGCTAACCTCCCAACATAATCTTCAGGTCCTCGCACATATACTTTCCACCACTCAAAGGTCAGTATCTCAGGAGTTATCCTGATTCCTTTAATTGCTGACTGTGTTTCTATTTAGTAATATTCCTCATTCAGTACCGACTCCGCTGCATAAAGGTGTCAGTTCTGGGTCTAGAGAACATTCACTCAGGTATATATCCACTCTTCCTATGGAACTCCTTACAGACGGTTAAGCTAGATCGATATTTTCAAATGAATTGCTAATCTGGGACTCGAGGTACACCCCCGGCTTGCGTGCACGCGGTCTGCGGTCCGAGGCCTCGGAGCCACACTTATACAACGGCGGAGGGTCCTCGGCAGACATAGGTTTGGTGGCCGAGGCACGCCCCAGAACAGCGACGGGGAGGTGAGGGTGCACTAGGGCATTGCACTACAAGTCGCGGTGAGACTGGATGCGCGAGTCACCGCAAAGTCTGGGGATCACATGGTACATTTTTTTATTTTTCAATTCCATCTGTTAACTCCCTCTCGCAGACAACCGACCTGCATCTTGTCCCGACGGTGCTGGTGCGCCCGCCTTGGTACATGGCCCTGCAGAAGCATTTCCGACAGATGAAGCCGGTGAAGCTGGACAAATGTTATGTCACGTCCGGGGCGGACTAAGTACCTTGGGGCTCACGACCGTGCACTTCAAGCTTTCAGTGTTCCCCGATAAGTCTGCCTCGGATCCTAGTGCGGCGATGACTAGCGCTTTCCTGCAACAGCTCTGTGTGCCCACTAATTGCTTTTCCATTTAGTAACGTTTCTCATTCAATATCAATGCTGCTGCGTAGCAGTGTCGTTCTGACCTCTGTTAAACGTTCTTTCATATATAGAACCCCTTGTCTTAACGATCTACTTGAATCTGATTGTGCTAACGCGATATTTTCAGAATCAATTGCTACTTTGGGACTCCGGACTGCGGGGTAATTTCCGAGCGAATATTGCAAGGATATTGTGTTAGTCCTTGTTCTTTCCCGCTCATGAGATATCTAAAGATTACAATAGCATATAGCTTGCCCGCCGAGAGCCGCCCGCGGCGTTTCTCCCCCGGTATGAGTGAATTGCCCCAAAACGAGTTTTCTGACGGTAAGTCATTTCCTGACACAATTATTGTGCAGAGTTGCCGTTTCAGGTACTGATCATTGCCGTGTGCTTCTCTTAAACAGTCCCCGATGCTCAGCCTCTTCGTCTGCAAAGCCATCCATCTCCGCTGCCAGCTACGTCCCCCACCGCTGTCTAGGGCGGTGTCGAAGACTACCGCCGCGGACAGTGCGACTAATAAGCCAACTACTCCCCCGCCACGTGCCTCCCCATCCCCAACCCGAACCAACCATGTGATCCGCGCCCCTTCCTTGAGAAGTTACTCGGGCTCAACAAGCCTGGCAGCGGCAGCGTGAGTAAGGGCGTGTACAAGCTACGTGCAATGGAGGCGCAAGGCGCATACGGCAGCGCGAGCACTCTCAACATCGACACGCGCAGCATCGACAGTGATGGTGGTGACGTGCGCAGCACGCACTTGCATTTGTACCTGCCACCCCCGGTACTCGACCCGAATATGCGCCCCGGCGCTGCACAGTGAGAGCGGATGCTGTGGAAGAAGCTCAAGGTCGGCAATATCGTGCTCCTCCGCGATAAAGAGCAGGTGCGTGTCCTTGTGTTTAGCGTGTTCGCCGTGCTGACCGTGCACTACAGGTCCCGGCGGATATTGTGGTGCTGGCGACGTCGGACCCGGATGCGAGCGCGTGCGGCCTGACTTTCCTTTTCTTTTCTCTCGTTGATTGTCTCGTAATTTTATCGCTTTTCTTGGTTCTTTGTTTCTACGCCGCTTGTTTGCATGCCGTTTTAAGCTGTTCTTATTGTAGACCTTTTTTTCTCCTTTTTCTTGTGTAAGGGGCTTTATTCTGTGTGCATCTGTTTGTCGTATACACCCAGTATTATTTCCGTATGGCAAATTAAAAAATCGGAATTGGGCAGCTGCGTTGGTGAAGGTTGGTGAGGTGTGAAAAAGGTCACATTTCGTCATCTTCATTGTCATCACCTCTTTCCGACTTGCTTCCTCGCCCTCAATTTCCTACTCTATCCGGATCCACCCTCGTCTCCCCATCCAGAGTTGACTTTACGTCTCTCAAGAGTTAACTCTACGTTGCTCTCCTGGAGCTGACTTTATGTCTCTCCACTACTAATTTACTTATTCCGAATCCAGATCTTGGGCTTCAGAATGGCGAGCTATGCCACCACCATTGCAGATTTAGAGCATGACCAGGAGGTTCTGCGGGCTCTGGGAGCTGCAACTAATCCTGTGACTCAAACAATGCTGGCTGGTGTTGACGCACGTCTGAAGATAGCACGGAAAGCACAGGCAGCGCTGGAATTAGAAACTGAGGGATTGAATGGTGTGCTATAGAATATCCTTTGGACCTTTTAACAAGCTCATATGTGTATTTCCTAGATTCTGAACTGGATCCAAATCTGAACTCAAACCATATACAATCCTCTGGGATGGACGGTGCGTCTCACAACTTTGTTGTTGGGTATTTGACCTGAGGCAATCTTTCTTGGGTCTACATAGGTCTCTATAATACACCCAAGTCTGCGCCGTTGCTGTATGGAATGCCGCTCTCTGGTGTTGCACCCCAAAAGCCCGATTTCTCACAGTTTCACTGGGAATTCTTCGAGTTTGCAAGTCTGAAAGGCGTCGAGAACCTCCCCCCCATTGCGAAAGCTCCGCCAGTGGAACAGCCTACTGATGGCTCACACTATCCTGTTGCTCAGGATTTCGTCCTGGTTGCAAATACCAACTATCGGAGTACCATTGTCTATCAGAACAATTTTAATACGAGGGATTCCCTTCTAATCCGACGAAATCTCTTATGCACCATAAATCCACCTGGCATTGCACCCCATTTTTCCTCCGAAGGCCAGTATGTAGAACAACCAATCCCTGGTATGATCAAGGGTGTTCTTGGCGTTCCATATATCCAAACAATTGATGGTGATCCCACCAACACCGTCACCGTAGCTGTTGCCCATACCAGCGAATCATTAAAGCGCTATGGGGATGACTTAGCACAGAAAGTACAGGTTCGCGAGAAGGAGCTTCTCACACTTGTCTTTGGTAGCAACCCCAACCTCCCCAACATCCCTCCCTGTGTTCCATTATGCCATTTAGGCCTCAAACACAATGACCGCGCAAGCAAACCGACTCCTGGCTGCACTGATGGTTCCTTCAGCTTGGCATCAACGGTCAAGCAAGGACAAGGACAAGGCAGCTTTCAGCCTGCTGTCCAAACCGATACACCTGCAGCTAGGACAAGCATTGCACGTGTTCTCACCCTTGCACACGAGCTCCAGCAGCTGATAATGCCGTGCTCCTTGTCCGCCTTCTAATGGCAGATCTGCAAATTTCACATGACTGACAACAATGTGTTTGTCTTCGGCGGTCTGGAGCCTGGAGGTGCCATGGGGTGCCAATTTAATTCGTTGTCCGGAAGGGGTAGCCTGCAGAAAATGATTGGTGCCCTACAAGGCAACTGGCATGCCGATATTTCAGACACCTGGTTTTTCTGGACATTCGGGATCCTCATGTTGAAACTACCACCAGGTAATATTCAGTTTATTGCTGGGATTGTCTCCATCGGACTAATACCTTGTGGCAGGCGCAGATCCGGGCCCATTTATGTTGGGGCGCTGTGCTGTATATTTCCGCAAGACAGGAATACTTGTTCTCTATCTCATCTTTCGTGGCAACGATTTGCATTCCGGGTATGCACCGGGTTATACCAATAAAGCATATGAAGAGTGGATCAATAAGGAGGCACTTTATAGCCTCATCAACCTGGTTGACCCTCAGAATCGAGTCTTCTTGGTCAATTATTCAAATGAAATTGGGAATTCTTGTGCTGCAACGTTATCAGTTACCCCACCCGTTCATTTCATGAACCAAGGAGCACTCATTCCTCATAAATTGCGGCAAAAGAACTTTGCTCAGCATGGGCACACCATCCTCGGATATTCCCTCGCCTGCAATTATCGTCTGGGTCGCGAGATCGTGCGGGCTGCTCTCAATGCGATGACAATCACTGGTCTCAAGCTCTCAATATCATTCAGTGAACTGTTCAAACTGATTACCTACGAAGACGAAGAGGGCACCACCAGAGCGCTGGAGCCACCACATTTTTCTATGGACAGCGACAGTGAATATGTTGAGAAGATGCGGAGCTTCTTTTCTTGGTATCGGATTGAGCACGAGAGTTATCTTATCCGTATTATCAAAGATGGATATCAGACTGCTCAAGCATGCATACGTCTCCGACGGTTACAGCGCAATTATGTATTCCCAATATCGGAACATCGAGACATTGCCGTGATTCCGATTAGAAAGCCTTCCCAGAGTCCTGCTCATTTAATAAAGGAAGTGGTGGACCGTCGGGTTGTTGACGGCGAGGTTCGTATTTAAGTTTTGATTTGGTTCCTTTGCTGATCTATTTATCCAGCCTACTTGGGTGCTTATTATCGAAGGCCAGACAGATCATATGCATGCGGTCAAAAAGAACTCTCCCTAGTACATCATTTCCCTGCATATATATTATTCCTACTGATGTGAGCCTAGGTTGTACCAGCCTCCGAATTCCAACCACATCTCTCAGTTTCTGAACGCAAATATCCCACTTCGATCCTCACTCTTGTCCTCGCTTCATGAACAAACTGTAAACAGCAACAAGACCATACAGTCTGCCCAACCCTTGTCTGGTGGCTCTTAGCTTCTGCCACGGATATCGTCTCTGGCAAGCCACCGAGAAAAGGAAACTGTATCCGGATCTTCAGAACCGTATACGGAGACTGTACCCGGGAATCGCCCAAATGAGCCAGAAATAGCAGGGAAAGCACCGCTATCGGAGTTTAAATCCTTTGAAATAAATACAGCAGATTTTGATGATGGTGATGTCAATATGGAGGATGAAAGTGGGAAGGAAGATGAAGAAGATGTTATTGCAGGAATTGTGGGCTATCGGAATACGAGTTTGGCAAGTCCTAACATGTTTCCTGTGCTTACTCAACTAACATTCATTGTTTAATTAGCTGGGTCAGGAGTGGCTGGTTGCTTGGCAGGGAGAAGATAACCCAGCTTCAAATACTTGGTTAGATGCAGCCTATTTTCAGGTTTCGTAAGTATTCCTATTGCTGGCAGTCATCTTACTTTTCATGCTCATGTTCTCCTATAGGTATGGTCGGAACAGCTTCAATGCATTCAATGCTAGACACGGAATTACTGTAGATCTAGTTGATTCTGGCCCTTGTACATCCGAGCCACACTCTTCACCATCCGATAGTCCCAACAAATCATTGGGCAGAGGTTATAGGAAGCTGACGGCCCCGACAAGAAATAAAACTTCTTCTGCAAATTCTGATCTAGACGAATCCTCAGATGAATCATCAGACGATGAATATGAAGGGCCAGGAAAGTGAAAGCGGGCACAGATGAAAAAAAATGTGGGGAAGTGACCTAAAAAGGCGGCTTTGTTGAGAAAGACGAAGGAGAAGGAGCAATCTCTACTTGATGATCTCCATGTCGCAGATCTGCCTATGGAGGCCTTGAAGCGATTATTTTCAAGTGCAAGGCTTCAAGAGGAGTTGGAATCCTTGGAGAACGAGAAGGCATCTATGCCTGATTTGCGGGCACGTAAACCCGCTGCAATCTCAGCTGTGTTAGCCATGCTTGCACAGAATTATGCCAACAACAATGTTATCGGAAGCATCCTGGCTTTCGGGGAGCTTAATACTGGCATGGCCTGTCTCACTCTTGCACGGTTGGATCATGTTGTTCAGCTATTCCCCACCCTGTCTCAAAGCCAGCGACAGCTCTTGATTGTGTCGCGCTTTCTTCAATGGGAAATTTGTCGGGCAATGCTCATCATCTACCACTGGATAATGGTTACAGGTCCAGCCTTGGCTTCTCTCCTTCTGGATGCATATGTTAAAGACACACTGGATAGCCGATTCCCTGATTTTTCCCGTTTGGTGCAGCATATATTTTTATACGTCATCGACAGCCAATCACCGGCACCCGCACAGTCTCACGACAAAAAGGCTAAACTCAACGGTTTTGTTGCACCGAATCCAGAAATGGTGTTGGATTCGACCTCAAATTCAGCCCCCTTTAACTCTACGCATCTTTCCTCTGATCCATCCCTTCCCCATGAGACAGCATCCGCTGATGTTGAGGCGCTATGGCCTCCTCATAACCTGAACCTTGGTTCCTTACCGTCTGATCTGTATGGTCTGCGCCCATCACAACGAGGCCACAAGTCCATTCCAATGCCAAAAATTACTGGTGTTGGGCAGCTATCCAAGACTGTTGAGTACCGCAACAAGGCCTTCAAGAAATGCTTCTTGGATTTAATCATGCGGGAGTTCATCATGAACTCGATGGTCAAAATAGATGGTATCTGGAACAGTTCCTGGAGACGGACCACTGCCAGAAGTGGTCCATCTCCGAAACGGGCTACCACGGATCGGGAGAAAGCAGAAGCTCGATTGGTTGCCCGATGTGCTATTCTGAAATGTGTGGTCGGAGTGTGTGGAACAGAGGGCATTTTTGCTTCCAACACTTTGCATCGGCTCCTTGTCAGCCCCACAGCGCTATTTCCTGTTCACCTCAGTTCAGATACACGATTTAAGAGTGCTCTACTCAAGGATGAGAAGGCGACACTTCAACATCTGTATAACACAGTTCAGAAGCTTGTTGGAGATGAACCCAGCATTAAAGACTATGCGGCCAAGATTGGTATTTTTGTTCATCATCATACTTTGGAGCTTCAGCAGGGACGCACCATACAGCCAGCTCAAATCCTGAACCCTCACATCCCTCTGCCAAGGGAAAAACCTTTCGACCCTGCAGGTGCAGCAGGAAAAGCAAAGCGCATGGGGCGACCACCAATCATTGCGGTTACTTTGGAAGAGCTTCTTCCGGCTTCTTCCACAAAAGGACCAATTTTCTTCGCAAAGCTTGGCCTGGTTTTGCGTGAGGCCTTGAATGCCAGACATAGTCTGGCTCGCAACGATAACACTATTTCACTCCAACACATCCTTGAGGGAAAAAATCCTTCAACGGGTGCCATGTCTGATCCTAATCTGGACCACTACAATCCTGCACGCGCGTTTTCTGTCAATTTTCAACTGCTTCGCAAACACATGCCGCCTGAAAAGCTCACCGGGCCTACCGGGCTCTCGAATCTGTTCACATGGATGCTCACCGGCCAAGGTTTCTCCACACAACCGTTTCTGAGCAAGGCCAAAAATTTCTTCTTCATCAATACAGAAGACTGCATCCGTTGCTTCGAGACTTTCAACCAAAACAATGTCGCCTTGATGACCGAATATCTGAGGAATCATCCCAAAGCCGGGGAGAAGGATTTGTATCTGAATCCCAGCTACGTTCTGTTGAGCGATCCCAAAGTCTGGGGTCAGCCATCCAACCAACTCTCCCACAACCCAACTGACAAGCACTCCGGCCTGAACCTGTCTCTGGAGGAAAAATTTACACCCTATTTTTCACCCGAAGTCCAGAGGCAATGGGTGGATTGGCTAGGACCAATGGCCGGCAGACATCCAGAGAAATACAAAGATGTTCGTCAAAGTTGGCGTGCAGCCATCGACTTCATCCGCAGCTTCCACTTTGATGGTGTGAAAGGCACGGGCCTCACAACACTGCAGCTTGCGAATAATCTTGCATTTCTGGGAATTTGTAATCCTCCTGAAGTCCACAAAATGGTGCTCAGGATATCAGAGAATCCTGGGCTTGGAGCCTTCAAGGCTTTGGAGGCTCTTGGGTTCAGCATTCCAGATGCAGATCCCCTTCTGACACTCATTGCCTTCCAATGTGTATACGACCATCTCCTGAAGAATCTGTCTGTTTCCGATCAAGAGCTTCTCGGGTTTGGGGTGATCTTTGTTGAGCATGTTCTTTGCAAGGTCACACGTTGGAGGATAGGTACAACACCGCGATGAAGGATACCACCTTCACTGCTCTTGCGGAAACCCTTCGTACTGAACCTCCCTGGATTCTTCATCAAAATCTCACAGATGCCAAGGCATTCCCGTTTCCGCTTGCATTGAATAGCGCTCAGCTGCAGCAACTGATCAAAGACATCCTTGTACGTTTCCAAGACCCTCTGCATTGGTTAGTACTGATCGCCAAGCAGATGATGAAAGATTAAATTCTATTGTTTCCTGTATCACGTACTGTATACCTGTAGTACGGGCCCCTGCTGTTGCTTAACGAGACCACACCGGAATATACCTAGGTCCTGTCTACCTACTTGTTGTTTATTAGGTTGAGGTACTGGGAGACCTAAGTAATTGCAAGCTCAGGTCAGGTGAGTGCACGAGCTGCACTGAGTGGCAGGCAAGGCAGTGATCATGATAGACGAGACAGGGCTGGCACATGGTAGACAGACCAATCTAATCTACACCGCCACCAGTCTTCAACTTATCAGGTGTCGACACCCTCGTCCTCAAAGCTCGTCAAAGCCTTCCTCCAAGTCGTCCTGACCTCAGCCTTTCTTTTCATTGTTTCGTGGCCACGGGTCGCCTCGATATGCTCACATTGTGCTGTCCCTCTTCTCTTCTCGCCCTGAAGATCTCACTTTTCTGGACCTTCGCCATCCCCAGCGCTGCGCACCATGCTCGCCAATGCCCCAATGACTAGATGGATTATGATGTTACTTCTCCCCCGAGGCGGCTATGCAAGTCGAGGTTAGATCCCTGTAAAGTCCTAATTGATTTTTTTTTCCTGATTCAGCCTCATGTGCCCGCTCCCCTCCAAGGTACGCAAATATTTTACTGAATTTTGGATCGATTTTCCTGAATTACGTGAACAGCCTCCGCTTTAGCACCTGCCTCATCCGCTTAGGCCGTGGTTGCACGCCTCCGATGCTGACTGCGGCGGCACTGCGCTCATGAGCGTTAGTTCCATCAGCATAGCATTTCCCTCCAAGGTAAGCACTTATTTCACTCAATTCCTTCTCGACTTCGCTGAGCCACACAACCAGCCTCCATCATAGTACCTCCCCCATTTGCCTATGCTGCGTTCGCGTTCCCTTGATGCTGAACGCGCCGGCGCTGCGCTCGGGAGCGCTGATTCCATTACCACTATTGCTCCCCTCCAAGGTAAGCATTATTTTATGCAATTCTTGATCAAATTTCCTGAAGCAAGCAACCAGTCTCCGTCTTAGTACCTCCCTCACCCGCCTAGGCAGCGCTCGCATGCCTCCAATGCCGACCGTGCCGAGGCTGCGCTCGGGAGCGCTGATTCCATCCCACTACCGCTCCCTCCAAGGTAAGCAATTATTCCACTTATGTAATTCCTTCTCGACTTCGCTGAACCTCGCAACCGGCCTCCATCTTGGTACCTCCCTCACCCGCCTAGGCTGTGTTTGTGTGCCTTCAATGACAAATGCGCCGGCATGGTCGAGCTCACTCTGCTCATGAAATAAGTCTCCTGTTCATTGTCCTCGCCATCGGCTTGCTTATGGACCCACACAAGTCACCATGCGATCCCGAGCAGAGATGTACAAATGCCCTGAATCACAACCCTCTACCGGGCTTTTCTCCGCTCGTTTTTTCATCGACCATCAGCGGTCCAGTCCTTCATGATGTTTCTGCTTGCACTGGTCAATGCTTATTTGTTGGGTGGAGCCCACAAGTTACCCAGTTTGTAATACTGTTGCCTTGGTCTCGCAGACTGTCAAGGCGTGCACTGGGTGATTACGGGCATCACTGTCAAGCGGATGAGAGCATGTGTCCCAATTCTCGCTCGTGTTCTTTCACCGATGCAGATCCAGACATCGTGGTTACCTCTGTATGCAGACATGCAGCCATTCCCTACAATTTTATATACACATTTTTGGATATTTCTGTCTCCCACGAGCGACCCTAGTCTAAATCTCTCGCGATTGCTAGTAGTCACAGTCACATTGTGACATCATCCCATGGACGAAGTCTGGATGCTTGCTCGCGGCGTGAAAAGAGCTGAAACAGCAATCACTGATTTGGCCACCAACTTGAAGTCGATAGAGCTAAATGCAACAACGGGCATGTGGTTCCAAGGCAAGTCTATGGTAACTCCCCTAGCAACTTACTCATATCCTACAGACTCAGTAACATATCCCGCCCTGCCTATAATCCCCTCTCGAATACAGAGTGACCTTTCAACTTCGGTCACAAACTCGGGAGCAAATCAGATGATGTCTGAACCTCTGGATCTTTTGAATGATCATGACCTTTTCGACCAATACATGACTGATCCTGGGACTGGTATGTATTCTCAATTGGAAGAAATATGATATCTAACCTTGCCAATTCTAAGCCGACCCGCCGCCACCACCAAAAAATGCTAAATACCCATCATCTGCGGGGTCTAGGAGGTCTACTAGGGATGGGGAGGGGCTGATACATGATGGAGCAGGTGGCTTGGGGATAGCGCAAGCGTTTAACTATTTGGCTGACCGCAATGAAGACGTCGGGCAAGGTACATACTTCACACCAAACAAAGCTGTCTTCGACAACTGAGATTTTTTTAGTGGCTCCTCCAATATTCTCTAGCCGGTCAATTTCTACCACGGATACTGCTGGCGTTAATCCAGCACTAATAACCATGACTTCGAAGACCCCACCTGCTCGTCTCGATCGAGATGACAGAGATGTCTATATGCGCCAAACTACCGCATCTGTCAAAAGCACTGGGCGAGAGATTCTTCCATGATTCCACCACCCACCATCAGTACCAGCACAGAGTGGTGATCGTCCTCAAGTGGAAGATCAGATTGTCCTTGGGAAACGCTCACACAAAGAGATCCACTATCAGGACCTTAGCTCCGATTCACCAAATACAGATGATTATCTCAGCCCGAGTCAAACAACAGCAAAGCGTGTACCCGCAAAAAAACGCAAGAAAGCCAAAACCAAGCGTATACTGGATGTCAACACCAACACCAACACCAACTCTAATGCTGACACGGATGGTCTTTCCAAACCTGCTGCAAAATCTAAATCCGATTCAAAGTGGATGGCCAAGATGTCGACACAACTGGATGTAGAGATGGACACTGCGCAATCGGTGTCAGAGTCAGAGTCAGATACAGATCTAGACCCGGAAAACCTACAAGCTGTAGATGACGAGAATATAGAATCGGAGGACAGCGACGGTGATATCCCAGTCATAGATCTTACCGGTGATGATGTGTGTTTGGCTATTCTAGCTATTATACAATGCTAACCGGAATTTCAGGAGTTGCAAGCTCCAAATGCCAAGAACGAAAACACTCCTGTGCAGGGGATTCGTCGGGATACTAAGGGCAATGTCATCTACTGCCACTCGCTGTTTTCACAAAAGGTTCCCGAGTTTACATTCCGAGCCTGGCTCAAATGAGTAGAAGGAACATCTCTCCCTCTTGTGTTCACAGGCTGACATGATACCAGACTAAACACCCTCGAACTGGAGAAAAGCAATGTTCCAGCCAAAATGAATACCAAGTTGCGCAGGAAATACAGCAAGCCTTTTGTGGTCCGCCAAACATAGAACAAGTCCTGAAATATCACTTGGAGTCAGCACGAAATCCAATTTATACGAAGGGATGCTCAATATTCTTTGTCACTGATCGGGAGACGTGGCTCAGAATGACGGGAGATCTACGTCAACAAATATTTCAATATTGCCATATTGTTATCCAAGGCCTAACTAAAGATGATATCATCAAGCTCGATCTGGATGCCTTTGAACAGATTGGAGTCTCATGAGAGTGGCTGCTCGAGATACATGGTCTGGCTCCTATATGATATTTTTGGATTTTTTTCAAAGACATCGTTGTCGGACAGATTTGTCTTGGCGGAGTGCCCGCAAGCCGATGGCTGGCATCAAATATGCTACTGCCCAGAATTTTCTTGATGATATTGACAACGGCCAAGTTTTAAATATGATGGATCTCCCGATGCATCTTACGAATGTGGCGGACCCGCCAGGTTTCCAGTGCGTAGTGTCCCTTTTTCGGTTTTGGTTGACTGATCGGATCGTTGTCTTAGACATCTCAATACAAGTGAAACTGCATTAATTCAGACGCAAACAATGAGTGGCTGTCAATATTTTGGCACCAACCCAGTCCAGTTTCATACAAAATGGGCTATGGCTACTGCGGCTGGAGCATCAACCCATATGCATTGTGATCGATGTGCGACACTGGTTAATGTGAAGTGTGGAGCCAAGATATGGTACTGCTCACAAGGAGACATGGATACAATGCACGCTCTGGACAACTGGGACCCAGCTGGGTCATGTATTCAAGGCCGCTGTGTTGAGGGAACTCTCTTGGAGGCTGGAGATGTCTTGTACGTGATTTAATGAATCACAAACTTGCCCTTGATAAAAATTATTTCCAGGATTATGAGACCCGACACACTTCACTATGTGCTTACTGTATCTTCGTCCATTGTTTGGGGCCGTAACTTCCATGCGATGTCAACAATGCCGGATAGTGTTTGGGCCCATATTCATACCTCAATATTGGACAAGGCACTGACGAATGCCACCCATGAGGACACTTCCGTTTTCTTCATACAAATCTAACATTTTGGTTCGTGAACTTTAAGCAGCTATACATTGACGGTCAGTGTTTAATGTTCCAACAATATTGGGATCTAAGCAGCCCCACAGAAAAATCACTTGGTTCTCACACTCGAGCACATATTCCGGATATCAACACCTGGAAGGGTTTGCTGTGGATGTTATGTGTTGGGAACCTAGTTGTTTTTCTGGAGGCGCTCGATTATCGAACCTATTTAGATCTTCGGCCCACGTCGCAGGACAGCTTGACAGAAATCCAGATTCAAGCAGAAGTATTGCGGAGGGTGAAAGCCCGAGCCCAAATTCAAATGGCTCGTAAAACCTTTGCCACGTTTCGCTCCTGGTTCATCGAACAATACATTGTAAAGGAGCAGGAGAGGACTCTAGATATCAGAAAGGAAATCTTTGAAGTGAGTTTAGATCCAGTGCTTCTCCTTGTCCTTCACACATTTCAACACCCAGAAATCTATTATCCATTTGGCCACTATTCTTACCTACTACAAGCGGGCGGCAAAGGAGCACAAGATACCACCATCTGCAATGCTATGGACTCAAAACCGCTTTGAAAAGAAAATACGGCTTGCTCTCCAAGATTATTATGGCGCTACCGAAGACAAATCTGCGGTTATGCAGACTCGGTACCAGACTTCAGTAGCAGCAATGCAGCCCTCCTCAAAGGGCTATTTCTTCCCTGATGGCTGGACAGAAACAACATTTTCGGTGGAATATAGTAAGTAACATTACACAGCATTCAGTGTGATTTTAATATGTTTCCATCCAGGATCATGAGGATATTCAGTTCACTGGTCACGTGTGGCCAGGACTTGTCCTGGCCACACGTGATCACTTTAAATTTATATATGTAGGTCCATGTGTGGACGTAGTTTCAATCTTCATGTTACTTCTTATTGAGCTCTTTCTCACAATCCCAAGGCCTATACCAAATGCACTGGAAACCTTGTTTGAGCTATTTATACTACTCTTTTTAGGGAATTGAGCTTCGAACTGTGGCATGTCTGTCTCATGTTGATGCCTCGAAGAATCAGTATAAAAAGGGTCTCACAAGGCTCAGACACCTAATTCTTGACCACCATCTTCTCTGATGGTAGCTTTGCGCATTCACCCAAGAGGAACGAGATGGGTGAGTATTTATTACTTTGCTACTGATTTCCCTCTTAATTCCCCACACAAGTTGAGCATGACGAGGAGCAAGGTGTTTCTCTACAACAATACCAGACCCACCATTGGTCATGTCAAGACAGAAACCAAGGTTCTCCGGAGTGGACATATCCTTGCCGCCAATACCGGCCTCGGTCACATCAGTGCACGGATCAGTAAACTCCCCCATCTCGAGGTCGAGAACACTTTCACCATCAACAATGTTGACATCCACGACTGTGTCGTGAGTGCGGGGATGCGATGCTTCCTAATCTCAGCACATTACTCTGCAAATGCACCTATCAATGGTGCACTGAAGGAGCTCTTACCTGGCTTTGACTGGAGGGGCGAGATAAATGTGGTTGCTCTCGGACGCTATGTCCCATACCTTAGCCAGGCAGACTGTTACTCATCGTTGGCCGCCATTAACAAGTAAGTGTGTATCATCCCATCCCAACACCCCGCTGATCGGTTTGAGTACCCAGGTTTATGGCCACCAGCCTCCAGGACATACACCTGGGCAAGGCCATTCCATCGGCAATGATTTGAAGGGGAATATATTTCTGGTATCCATCTATGGAGCTCTCCCTGTAGATGACAAATGTGATCCTTTAACGACTTGTGCATGATGAATGTGATCTTTTAATACCATAAAATGACCGAGTGAAAAATAATATCCAGTTTGGCTCTGATATTGCATCAAAGAAAAATCAATATTTTGCTCGTGTTTTTGTTGTCCTTGACTCTCCTCTATCATGAGCCAGAGTAGTCGTCCAAGTGATTCATCGTCCTATAACCCAACCGGTACACCACCTCCAATGAGCCGCTCTGGTTCTGTATCACGAAGGTCCTCAAGTACGAGCAGCGAGATCGATATTGCCACATTTTACTCACTGCCCCGTCCAGGTCATCTGCAAGGTTCTGTCTATGGTGAAAGTTATGCTGATCTGTGAGAGACGTTCTGAGGTAAGGACACCTGCACACTGAACGAGTGAGGATCTAACTAACCCACTATGACTGTCAATAGATGGTACCCCCCGATGTCCTGCCAAGCGATATTCAGGTATAGTATATTTAGAGAATCTTTGTCAGCATGTAATTAACTGTGTTTTAGGAAAGGGGAAAGAACGAGCTGAACCCATGATTGAAGAAGACCTGGAACAAGACTCGGATAATGACTCTGTAAGTTCAACTTTCTGTTTCGAACAAACCATGGGAATCAACTCGGGTAGGAACAATCCTTTGAAACCCCGCCTTCAATTTCAGCCCAACGACGTGATCAGCATAGGCCTGCTTTCAGATTATCTCCCTCTGGTGCTGGACCTAGTAGAAATCAAAACCAGACACATTCCCGACGAACTTCAACACATTTCATTGCACATTCCTCACACCAGTCAAATAATTCGAACCCAGAAGTAGTCCGCAAAGTTACAATGTGGCAAAGAAATTGGGATGCGTCACAACGAACACCGGCAGGGGTCAATGAGGATGACCATCGTTCGCACCGCGATCATTCCCGTGTCCAAACTGGTCATCCACAAGCTTCACAGGGGTCTAACCCCTCTGTCAGCCCGACGACTTCAAAACGTAGGACTCCGCCTGCAACAAATCATAATCGTCAGCAACAAAACATGCAGGTATGTGCCAAAACTTTGAGCCACCCCAGTGATGCAACTGTGTCTAGTTTCTACCAGCTTTGTATGACAACTTTCAAGATTTTGCACGGGAGATGCGACAAGAAATCCAAACCCTTTAAAAGGATATATGCCATCCAGCACCAGGCTACAGAGCTGCCCCTCCTCCCCTCCCTCCTCCTGGCGGATTTCAGGACTCATCACCATTTCCTATCATACCTAGAAAAAGAACTGGAAATCCCAAACGCCGCACAGCGGAGGAGTTGCAAATTGCTGTAAGTAGATTTGGTAAAACATTTGATTGACATACTGATAGTAGGAGATAGAGATTGGTTCGCACCCACCTCGCAACATTGATTGACAGAAAATCTCAAATTATCCCCACTGTCACCCCTGGTGATCGAGAAGAATATGAGAACAGCGATTCCAATCAAGAGGCTACCTCAGGAGAGAACTTTCGATTTGACATTCTTGGTTCCCGGAATTCGCCATGGAACAAATCTGCAGCTCGTGTATTCGCAGATATGACAATCCACCAATTGCGCCTTCCAAACACAGTGCAGATGTTTGATGCACTACGCCATGCCTTTGCTGCCCATCTGGAAAGAATTACTCGGCGATACCAACTCTCTCAAAAGTCCAAGATGGAACAAAATCATTTACAATCTCTTGGTCGTCGCCAGGCTAGAAAATACCAGGTCTCTCTATCCCTTGTTTACTATGAAGTTAATGATCCTGATATCATTACCCATCCAGCTCTTCCACCAACGACGCTATCTTGCATATACATTTGAGCCTCTACAGCAGCACATTGACATGCTTGAGGCTCTGGGTGTAGATGAGATGTCGAGTGACGAATCTGAGACAGAAGATGCTGGTATTGATGCCAGTGTTGAATATCACATTCTTTCTCCTCGGTGGAGAGCCCGACTACTCTCTGGCTGGTTATGGATGTTCGACGCCCTTCACCACATCCTTCAGAAAGAAAGTGATGCTGCTGCACTACGGGGTGCTTTCCCTTGACACCGCAAAGTAACTTCCCGGAAGAGCAGGAGTCTTAAGTTTGTTTCAGGCCTCCCAATCAACACATACGATGAAAGATGGATTGAAAGCGATGAAATGCGAAAGTATGATCTCCGTCCTACGGCAGAACAGTATGAATTCAGTCACAGGTTAAATTTCCATGTCTACAACTCGAAACTGTGAATAAGACCTTGAAGGCTGAAAACTTAAGAACATTGTGAGCAATTAATTGACTTACGTGTATCAATGTACATCACCTTGATGTCTTGAGTCGCGTAGGGTGGAACACCAATTGTACTGCCGACACGTCAAGCAGATCTCAAGCCCTCAAGGGAAGAGGTCAGTCATATTTGGAAGTTAAGATGATGAGTGTCCCTGTCTCCAAATGGAGCCGACATTTTGCGTTGACGCGAGGTGCCCGGTGCCCGAAAATGAAAAGGGGAAGATGAGCAACAGTCGGGTAAATCAATAACCACATACCACAGACGATAGCATCCGTGGAGGACAATAATCAGTTTAAAATTCACAATCGGTATCGGGAGCTATTGAAGAAGGTTGTCAACCTGAGAGTGGTTTGGGGGAGTAGGAATTACCGGCGCATCAGCCGTAGCTCAGAACCAAAGAGCAAAGTGATGCCAGCTAGGAATTGAAGCAACGAAAAATCTGTCTGTCAAATCCAATCAGTGAAATGCTGATGAAAAAAGAAGAGCTTCAGTCTTGAGAATATTGGGACAGTACCTGCTCATCAACGCAACAGTAAGGACAATGGATCAATGATAGATGAGAAGGGAAGTGACCGGTGCTTGCTCTGCGGAACAATTGCAGTTCACGGCGAAATTTAGCCAGCGTCAGACGGGATAGCGGGATAGAGGATGGTTTTGCGTAGTGCTGAATCTGGCTTGATCCTGCCAGTGTAGCGTCGTGTTGAGTTCTTGTTGAGATTTTGACACCACAGCCGTCCAGCACATTGAAGTCTTCATGCGAGCACAAGGAATTGAGATGATTGAGGGATTGAGTGAGCTTGCAGACACTTGATGGCATTTTGAACAGATAGCAATGTTCGCGATGAGTGCCATGTATCATTTGTTTCGGTCTTGAAGCTTCCTGCAGAGGACTTCAACTTGAAGCTTGGATGAGGGCTTGAACTTGAGCAAGGAACACAGTGAATCCGGCGAATCGGAAGGGTGGAGGACCATTGCTGGGGAGATGCTGGTAGGGGAAGAGGTGAGGCGCGAGTGGTCTTCCTTTTGAGCGGACGTTGTGCGCTGTGTCCTTGCGCATGTGGTCGTCCCGGAGTGGAAATGACGTGATATTGACGAGCGCCATGCGATGCGGAAAAATGCCGAGTGGGCGCTTGGTGGGCGCTCCACCGTAAACAAACAGCTGTATCTCCGGGAATTAGCGGTGGCGTGCGCAAAGAAACATCTAAGGTGGGCGCTTAGTGAGCGCTCCGTCGAAAACAAACAGCTATATCCTCGGGAATTAGCGGTGGCGTGCGAAAACAAACATGCACATACTGATTCGTGGCATCTGCTTAATACATGAGGTATAATCAGCGTTGCCGCGGCAAATCAAGAAAAGGAACTGTGAGCGACAAAAAAGCAGACAAAGAAGCCAGCGTTTGATAGAGGGCACTGCAATAGTTGAATCAACAGCCTCTTTTGAGTGGGCTTTGCCCGCTGGACTTACAGGCATGTGGTCTGCTAAAAAAGGAAGACACGTCATAATGGGTATTTATAGAAGAAATGCGACAAAAACGGTCTAGAGGCAACCAAGTTAATGGAACCGGCTGGAACCAATGGATGAAATGAAATCGGAAATAGGATGGATGTACGGCAGGGAGTGAGAGAACAAGAAGAATGTAAACATATGCACATACCATCACCACATCTGCTTAAGATACAAGTAATGGCTGTAGCCAGTGGGTTGGGTTGTGTTTGCACCTGGCCCTAGCCAGGGCGCTGTCTAGGCTAGTCAACCCACCCTTCCTCGGCTTCTCTTGCCGCTGCTGCCGGGCCCTCCTCGGGCTTTTCCGGCTTACACATTCAGCTATTTACTTCATTTGTTCTGCAATATTATTTATATTATTGCAGGGTGGGATATTTGCCTGTATTTGGCTGCTCTTCCATTCCTTGGGGCCTTTGAAATCCTGCTGCAGCCCACTGCCCGGCTCAACCTCTTTATTCCCCTATATAACTGTCTGCTTCCACTCCTTTACCCAAACTGTAAAAAAAAAAAACATAGAAATAAAAATCTATTAAAAACCCCCTGAAACAAATACCTCTCGCCTCTGCCCTGTCACATTTTTCGGAACCATTTAACTCGCGCCCGCTGCCTTGTCCACTTCCAGGCCGGTCTTATCCAAGTCGTCTCTCCTTGCTGTAAATCTCAAGTCCGAGTCACTCACATGATGATGTCCTCAAATTTCACAAGTCCGTAATCCTATCTCAATTATTCTCTTCCGCCGTACATCTCGACGCTACACCTCGTTCTCTACCCATTGTATAAATATGTGTTACATACCTAAACAAACAGCACGACAGGAAATCACAAAGCACCTCCATGAAAAGACTATGGTAAAGAGATGCTGAGAGGTGAGGGCCGTGGTGCTGCAGAACTCCATGAGAAATGTGGGGAGTGCAGGGTGGATGCACCTCTTTTTCGATGTGCTCACCAGACATGCTTCGGCCCAGCAATGTACTGTGAAAAGTGCATCTCAACTTTGCATCGCCAACTCCCAACGCACATGGTGGAGGTACGTAATTCTCTATCGCCAGACCCAGGGAACTAATGAAGTCTTAGAAGTGGACGAGGAAGTTCTTCTCCCCGATGACACTCGACGAGTTGACCGTCGAGACACGGTTTCAATTGGGCCATCGGCCAGGCAGGGGTTGTCCCAAGGCTTGGTCAGCTCACAAAGACTTCGTCGTCATCGACACGCTAGGAATATGAACCATCAAGCTCAATATTGCGGGTGCGATAGTCGGGTTTCTCATTTTCAACAGCTCATGCGAGCTTGTCTATGGCTGGCGACGTCCTTGGATCCACAGACCTGTGCTACATTTAACGTGATCCGACTGTTTGAGGTCCAGAACTGTCTTGGCAAGATTTCTGCTTACAACTTTGTGCGCTCCCTGGAGTTTCTGTCTAATAATGACGGACTGAAGCCCACACTGGTGAGTACTTGTGTTCTGGATGTGGTAGTTGGAGCTGACAAATGGTAGAATTGTCAGCGTGCATTTCGTGCAATCATTCGGCAGTATCAGATGATGCAGATGCAGAAGAGAGCTGGACGGGGGCATGACAATACAGGGGTGCAAGGGACGAAGCAGGGCGAGCTGGTGTTACGGTGTTGTGCATGCCCTCAGCCTGGGATTAACCTGCCCGAGGGGTGGGATAAGATCAATTGGGATGTGATGGGCGAGGACCAGAGGTATGTGATCGCTTTCCTACCTGTCTCCATCAAGACTGATCGTCTTTTAGGTACAAATACTTCGAGAGGCTGTCAGAAGATGCAAACTTCAAGCTCATCAATCGGAATGTGTCCTCAGAGGCGCATAACCCCATCATCGGCAACGGCACTGGGTACTTCTGCAATCGGGCAGACTACTCAGGGCATGTTCACCAACACGTAGGCAAGGAAGAAATCTCAAGCTGCTCGGGATTCCAGGCAATGTTCCTCCCCAATGCAAAGCGGGTGAAGGACCTTTGTGTCATGGGTGTTGGAGGTGTTACATGTGCACACCATAACATGTGGCGCCCCAACAGCCTAGGTGATTTGCAGGTGGGTGAACGGTACATTTTCTGTGGTACCGCCTGAATAAAGCTGATCAATTGAGTGATAGACATTGCAATATGGATTTTTTATTTTTTTCTGCGGTCCTCAACTTCTCCCTCATGTACCTCATCCTCTCGTACAACGTTGTCTGCCAGTTCTCAAAGAACATCTGGACTCGGATGCTGGGTGTTCCAGAAAAATACCATTTGAAGGTTGATACTGCAAATGTCCGGTGTATGGTGCCTCATTTCCATTTACCTGGTCACAAGAAGGGCTGTCCCTCACCCTAGTATTTTCATTGGCTTTGGGGTGCAGGGTGTACACATGGCAAAACCGTGGAGCAAAATTAGGAATTCATGAATGGTGCGGCTTCCTCGACAAAGCTCATGGGCCTCAGTGCTCGTTTTGCAGCATTGGGGGGATTATTTGGTTTCCACAACTGGCGGAGGCTCGTCGCACATTGTACGAGGTTTCATATAATATTCTGTGCAATGCTGACTAATTTGCAGGTCTAATTCTGAAGCAACGGCTGGCGGAAGCTATCAAGGAGGGTAAAAATCACCAAGACACATTTAACACCTTCCACAAGGGCCTATTGAAGCACAACCCAGAGCTCGTAGAGGAGTGGCGGGTCTGGGTGGAGAAGTATGAGAGGGTGCAGCATGTAGAGAGGGTGCAGCATGTAGAGAACGACAAGGACTCCCCTTATGAGTATGCTGAATCGAGTAGGTGGCCATTGATTCCCGCCTTGTCACTGCTTGCTGATGGCGCTATGCATAGTTACCACGTTGAAGGACATCCAGCTGCAGCTCGCTGTGGAGGAGTATGCAAAAACCGGTGATGGCACAGAGGTGGAGCGGGAGGATACGCCCAGCACTTTCCTCTTCATGGGGATGGATATTGAGGAGACTCAGTGAGTGTGACAGTAAGAATTAGCTGAAATTGGAGCTGACCAGTAACAAAGGCGCCAGCTCGCGGTGGTGTTCAGGGTGAACAGGGTAAATCCGACGACAAGCCAGCAGCTGGAGGTGCTCAAGCAACGACTGCATATTTGTGTGCGGCTGCAGGCTTATTGTAAGTTGCAGTTGACATACATGCCCAAACTTCGTCGCTACCTCACGACATCACAGAAGGCTGTGGGGGATGCAGATGACAGGCAGCCTGAGGCAACAAGGCTCTTCATGCCATTGGATCTGGCGACTGAGCTGCTTCGGGTTAAGACATGTCCGAGGGGGCTTGATGGCGTGGAGGCGCACTTGCGGGAGGCAGAGGCTGCGCAGGCGCTGAATGATCTATGGCAGGGCCTGCACACACGAGGAGCCACAACTAGATTCAAAGTGTGCAATTGGTCAGCACAGCAGGCTCTCACTCGGGGTCAAGGGATTCTTTGTCAAATTAGCCTCAAGATCCAGGCAGCTAAGCTACGCTATTGCTATGTGAGACACGCCCTACACATGCTGAAAGGTCACGGTGCATGGGAGGATTGGCTGCGGATATTGGCTGACAATGATGTGCGAGCGATGAATGAGCGGGTGTTGACGGACGAAGAGAAGGCAGTGCGAGAGCAGCTTCAGGCAGCAGGAGGGGTGGTGGAAGAAGGAGGGATTTCAGTGATGGGAGATGTGGTAACTGGGGAAACACACCAGACCCTTTCGTGGGTCTGGTATGCAGTGTCAAATAAGGAGGACACCGATGGGAAACTTGCAATCTTTGTGGTGTCGACCCTGGTTTTAAATGTGTACCCACAGCGCTGAGGGTTGAGTGGGCAAAAGCCTACTCCAGATCGCGCTGGCGGTGAGAGGAGGGTGTGATGGTAGATGCGCTGCACAATTGCGTTTGGGGATTGGGCCCAGGTGTTGTGGGAGTTTTGGGCCAGTGCCTGGACAGTTATGCTGGGAGCCACAGATGCAATCTCACCTGAGGTCGCCGAGGGGGTGAAAGCATACACCCTTGAGCACATGGATCGGGAACGGCAAACAAGTGCAAAGCTGGTCTCGTCCTGGGGACCTATTCGGGTGCGAGCCGCAGCGTACCTCAAGGATGAGGACATCTCGGGGGGGAGACCATTGTTACTGAGGTGGATAAGGATGGGTTGCACTGGGCAGAGGCAACGATGTACAAGCGCGAGGAGATAGAGAACATCATTTATCAGTAGGGTGTTTTTGTCTTATTGGGTGATTTCCCGATATTTGCTGCCAGGTGGGTCTAGAGTCCTCAAGATCCTTCCCTTCGTCACAGACATTTGGCACAGTGGTCTCTGCTGTACGTTGTTGGCTTGTCTAATCCGTGAGTTGGAAGTTAAGGATCAATTCTCATTGCGAGTCTCTTTTATTTTATTTCTGGGTGGCGATATTTGTTTTATTCTTTACTTAATTTGAGCTAGGAGGCCGCCCAATGGTATGTATTGGATGGCATCCAGAAATGGGTCAAATATCATAGATGTCACAATTTGAGACCATGGGAAGATGCATCAGATTAGATTAGATTGAATGTGGTGGGTGATATGATAGTGGTGCAGATAGACAAAGATATGATGGGGAGGCATTATCTTTGATGGCAAGAGCAAGATATGATGGCAAAGTGCATTTTTGACGGCACAAGTGCATTTCCTGATGACAAGTGGTTTATCCTTGATCGCCTGAGATGACCATCATTGATCTTGCTGAATTGGGGAAGCCTGAGGTGGCCGGAAAGTTAACAGGGCAATTATATAAGCAATGAACACTTTACCTAGGTGATGTACAAAGGCTTGGCCAAATCTGCTGGGTAATGCTTCATGCACCCAACTCATAGCCCATGAGACCCTGCAAATAATGTAATGTGCCATGCACATGCAATAGGAATAATGTGTTATTGACACAACCAATAGTGACGTAATTATCAGCACTCTGAAGCGGATAAACTGTCATATGATTTACCGGACACTGCGTGCTTGTCGACATTGTAGAACAGGAAATGCTCATCAATCTGTTGTTGGCGATGAAAGGGAATTGCCATTGACTGTGGAACTGGAACCGGAATTGACTGTGGATAAACTCGGATCGGTGGATTCAACAGCTAAAGTGGTGGTAACGGTAGCAAGAGAAGCAGTTGTTGCCATAGAAATCTAGGGCACCGTCAGAATGCGCCCATTGAAATGAGATAATGATATACCTTTTGTGAGTCCTTAACTTCATCCTTGAAGAAATCTACTTGAGTTGGTGTAAGGAAAGGATGAGGAAACACAGTTGTCAAAGCAAGGTTTCCCAGCCCTAAATGTCGTGTCGACCAGTTTGAGGGAGTTATTCCCATCAAGTGAAGCGAGGACTGATAAATTGAGCTCGATCTCGTTTTTCACCTTATAGAAGCATAGGGGCAAATCCCGGTCTGCATCCACTTCTGGTCACGACCCAATGTGGCTTGTACCTGGACGTCAACTTCCTGTAAGATCCTTTTGAGGAACCTAGACAACAATTGAATAATCACTGTGCATAGTAGAGAATGGACATACCTTGTGCACCTATGTCAGGGTCTTCGCTAGTGAATCAATAGTGTAGTTCGGGCAGACACAATGAATTTGACGATAGATTTCGAATGTGCGGAGTTCGAACACAATGGCATGCTTGTTGGGAGATCTGCCGATATAGCCCTGTCGAAGGAGTGTTTCCTTTGCCTTCTTGATGTCTGATGTGTGAGCAAAAAGACGAAATCCAGACTCTGAAAAGTATGTTACATAAGACAAGCAGATTTGGCCATGCTGTACCTGAAAATCCCATGACATTTGGCGGCCAGACACCTCAATCTCGGCCTTCCCAATATCTTTGTATTGCAGATATGCGTCTTAACTGCATCTTCCATGAATTGACTTGGCTCTGGACACACATTGAACGTGTTCTCAAGTCCCCGCACCTTTTCTGTTTCAGGGGACGTGGATGAGAGAGCACAGGAGACATACCCAGGTGTGACCTTTTCAAACATTCTATGGAAAAGAGCTTCACCACCCGCGTAGCTGTGAAGCGAACCTTCTTCCCCGGGAGGTAGTGTGTAGAATCCTGTAGAGTTATCAGGCTCATCTTCCCGGTCACTATTGTTTCCTCCTAGATCAAAGCTTTCATAGGCAGCTGGCATCTCAACATCCTGAGCTAGAAGCTCCTCCTGCTGCATGAAGCTGAGGCCTGGCATATCCACCAGTTAGTGAAGAAAGAAAGAATGCAGGATCTGTACTTGCCAGCAATCTGCTCTTTGATTTGTCGCTTGGCTGCAGCATGTTGGGCGGGAGTCTTGTTGATCTTCACAGTCTTGGAACTACCAGCTGAACAAATTCCACCATACTTGACTTTGACCTTGTTGGAGAGGCTGCCATTTTTACCCATATTGGTCGAGTTCAGGGGATCAGAGCCGCACAATAACCGAGTCGCTCGCTTAAACAATGATATATGGAGATGTATAGATGTTGAGCAGATGTTAAATCCGGGATGACTAAGTGTCACTGACCAACGCTGAGGTGCTCAACTGTAGGGACCATAATACCTGTAGCAGTGAGTGTAAGAAGAGCTTGATTGGTATGCTCTGAGGTGAAAGGTACAGGGAGTAAAGAACTAAGAAGCGGGATGATATGCGGCCATGGGAAACAGAGATCAATGCAGGAGCTGACAGATCCACACATCACAGAGTAGCTGAGTGGCGGGCAGCATGCGACACATAGCCGAGTGGTGGGCGGTGTGTTCTGCATAACAGAGTGTTGGGTGGCGTGCAATGCATAGGCGAGTGACACGCGACAGCAAGCAGGAACCAGGGGAGCTGCAGGCTGGACTTGCAGCTGCAAGCGAGCATGGGCCATTGGGCATGCACGTAGAACTGTGCCGTCTGCGTGGCACAACACTCGGGCATGTGAAAGTTGTGGGCAGGCGGGGCAGGACCAGTATTCCGGGGGCAATGAGTGTGACAGGCAGCTGCAGGCTAAAATGTAGTGGGGGAGGCGGGACGGTGGCAGCCAGCACAGCCAAGGCAGATGTCACGGCAAGTGACGAGAGTGATGTCACGGCAAGTGACGAGAGTGATGTCACGGCAAGTGACGAGAGTGATGTGACAGCCTGCAGCATCGCGGCATCATGGTCCGGGCACGTGCTAGTGCGGGGTGGAAGAAAGAAGGAGAGCTGCCAGCAGGAGCATGGGCATGGTGCCACGCGGCATGCCGCACTACGTAGGCACAAGCAGCTAGCAGCTAGCAGCGGCCAGTGTGCACAGCTGAGGCAGATGTCACAGCGAGTGATGAGCGTGATGCAACAGCCTGTGGCATCGCAGCATTATGGTCCAGGTCTGGACCCTATCCCAATTAGGATGGGTGATGCACTTTGGGACCTGCCGGCGACACATGTGCATGAGCAATGGTGAGTGGCACCCAAGTCAAATTTGAGAAGACTTACCAGAGGGTATTAACGGAGGATTACTGAATCCGCCTCGGTTGATACCTGCTGTGATAAGGACCGCGGTGCTACGGGTGTGAATGGGATGGTATTCAGTTGGTAGCTTGGTTGTCCTCTAGGGGGTGGTACAAATGAAATCCAGTTAGAGGAAGTGGTGGATCAGTGCTCTGGTGGTTCTGGTTGGTTGGCACTTGGGTGAACACGGGATGGTCAATGCAAATGCGGTGAAAGCTGAAATGTACTCGTCAGGCTGGCTATTCCCTAGCTTCCTGAAATCCTGAAGCCTTCTACTTTGTCTCTAGTTCAATGCCTTTCCCCGAATGCGCGAGGCGTGAGCTGAGATGCAGGAATCTGCCGATCCAGGAGGGCGGTGAGCGGGAGCTTCAATGAAGAGCTGCAGTGGGGAGGAAGGTAGAATGTCCAAAGACAAGCGTGAACTGAGGTGGGGTAAACTTCTGTATTGGTGGGTCTAGTACACTTGGTGTAGAAGTGGGGGAGAACTAGAGACCCAAAATTGACTGGCTACTGTATCTAAAATGTGTCCTCTTTTAAGGTGGAGAGCGTGGGAACCCAGCACCTTTATGTAAGCTGTGACAAAGCGTGACGTGACGGTCCAAATCCTGAGATGGAGAAAAAAATTGAATAAATTGGTGAAAAAAGTATATAAAAGAGGGGACAAGGAAGCTACATATGTACAGACTGTCTCATCAATTCTACTGCATTGTAGGGTAGCATCCTGTGGCTCTTGTATTCCTTTTGTACATAACCCAAATCCTGCCCTGTACCTCCAAGAGAATAAGCTGATATAAATCGGGCTGCTCTGTTAGAAAACCGAAGAATAAACAATTGAGGCACTTCATCCAGATACCTTTTGACATTTGCTTCCATTTCATCAATATTGTTTGTGCGGAGGGATTTTCGATACTTGAATTTTGCTGCACCCCAGTACATCTCAATAAAATTGAGTTCACAGTGGTATTTAGGGTAGAAGTCACAAATATGACCACGACTTTCAATAAGTTCCTGAAGTGCAGATTTCTGATTGATAAAGTCTGGCTGATTGAAAAGGATTCTACGGCAACAGCAGTTGGTTGCTCCTGCTTCACATTTAAAACCTGGACACTGAGCTAACAAGCCAGTGTGAAACAGTCCCCGTTCTTGTAAAATTTGCTCCATGCCCTTGAACCATCCTGGCATTTCTGGATGATTTTCAGGATAATAAAATTCCTGATGAGCTCCCCCAGGTAATGTTCCTGCTCGCATTCTGGGTGATTGGCCCCATGTCTGACTTGGTCCCTTGGGCATTTTTCTAGCTGAGAGTGCATCTGCTGCACGCTTCTGATGACTAGGGGCATTATCAAAGGGAAATAGACCAACTGCTCCTCCTGGAACTTCTTTTGCCACTCTGGCTTCAAAAATGTCAATTGCATGTGAAACCTGTGGCAACAGTTCCTTATTGCCAAACCATCCATCTCGATTTTTTCCAGCACGAAAAAAAAGCCGAGCCTCTTGTTCAGCATGAACAAGTCGTCCCCACTCAGGTGTTAACCAATCAGAAGCCATGATAGATTGTCCTTGGCCTTTGGGTTCTGGCTTTGCTTTGAATGAGGAATGAATCCAGCCAACCTTATTTCGATCATTTCCAAAAAATGTAGATTCATCATGAGTGGCCACAATCAGACGATATGGTTTCCCCTCTGGACAAGTACCACCAGGCAGACCAATACAAACTCCCTCATTGTTGAACTTGGCAATTCTTGGTTCATATTCTTCAATCCATCTTTTTACAAATGCCATGTGATATTTAACAACATCATCACGCTCATGGCCATCAATATACATTCCATTTTTCCTTCTGCCAAATCTGTAATCAAGAGTTTTTAACCAGCGCCGTGCTGTCCAGACAGAAATAGAGTGTTCTTGGACAGGTACACCTTTCTCCACCATTATTGCTTGCATTTCTGAAGATGCCACATAATCAACAATTGTATTAGCTCGAAAGTGACCATCTTTTTCAGCCACAGCCTGTAGATGTAATTTAATGGCCAAGGAAAAATCTTCATCATCAAGAAGTGAAGATGCATAGCGACCAATTTTATGCAAAGGAAGTTGGCTTGTAGAAAGGTATGTGTGCAGCCACTCTCGAATCCTACGGGCAAGATGGCTCCCATGCCCTTGGGATTCTGCCACGATCATCGAGGCTTGTCTCCAGGTGTATGAAAGCAAATGATTGAGATACAATTTCAATGTCCCTAGCATCCCATGAATTTGCCCCCTGAAAACAAGATCATGTTCTTTTTTCTTGCTTTCAAGCTCAAGCCGATCAGCTGCACGCTCTAAAGCAGGGAAATTGCGATAAGTGAGCTGATTAAGTGCATTCTCAGCAAGACTCTCAGGACTGTTGTCAGCTGGAGGAGAATTGTGAGAAATTGCTTCAAGCAATCCCTTGAGATGAACATGAGCCAAATTAACAGGATCCATGAAAGTTTCCACAGTGGGAGAAGGTAGCTGTAAATTTCACATGAGTATCATTAACGAATGAAAAATTCAGAACTGACTGCATCCATATTTGTTGGATTTTCAAAAAGTTCTGTATCCTTGCTTGAATTACTCTCGGAGTCATTCTCAGAGTCTGAGGAGATCTCTGTAGTTTCATTGCTGGATAAGGCCTCCGGGACTGTCTCCGGGGTCTTCCCTGCACTTCTAAAGAATCCTCGGATATCTGAGTAGCCCTGCTGTCTCATCTTAATCTCGGCCTGTTTTCTGCGCTGAGCAGTTTGCCTAGAATGACCTGTGTAAGGTTTTCTCTTTTTTTTTTTTCCAGTTTCTTGCTCCAGCAAACATTCTGCTTTCTGAGCCTGAACAAGAAATTCTGCAAAAGAATCCAAAGCAGTTTCAGAATTGAGTTCCATATCCTCTTCATCTCCATTCTCTTTCTGCAGCTCTGTGCATTCTACATCTGGAAGTTCATCACCAAGCCAAGAGTCCCAGGAGCCAAGAGTGTCATCCAGAGGGGTGGACTCCAGTTCTGAGGGGTTTTCAGCTGGAGAATCCAATTCCGAAGGGATCTGAGCTGTTTCCTCTGGAATAGGGGTGTTAGTCTGAGATCTCTTCAAAGTAAGTGCCTCAGTGGCCATTATGAGATTGTTTTTGCTAGCTCTCTTGCTTTTAGAGGATTTGGGCATAGTGCAGATGGAAGGGAGACAAGAACAGGGCAGAAAATGCGATTGCAATGAGGTTTCCATGAGGTGCCGGCGCGCCCGGGCCAGCCGGACCGATCACGTGATTGATTACATAATCTGTCCAAATGTTTCAGTTTCAGGAACCGAAACTGCGCCGAATGCATGGAAAATGCCTTAGGAACATAATTGCCAAAAAAGGAAAAAAAAAAAAGTGCTTATAACTTTTGACCGACATCCTTTTTCAAGATTCTGTTTCCTAGGAAGTGTTTACATTGCTAGTAAGGACAGATCCTAGGATCCAAAATATTTTATTGAAGGTCCAGCATATTGTTATAAGGGTGTCACAAAATTGATTACATAAAGGTGCTGGGTTCCCACGCTCTCCACCTTATACCATTTCTCGCTACACAGCCCCAAGGCACCCGCTACATGTGCTACTTGCCTTGAGGCAGGTGTGTCCATGTGGCCGGTATTGGCGTCTGGGCGAACGCAAGAGCGAAACCGAAGATTTGCACAAACACCAGCTGCCAATTTGAATTGAAGGTCAATTCGGTCAAACGCGAGGGTCCAGATCGTAAGGAGTAGACACCCTGTTTCATGGTTCAGCCGCATACAGGGTGTGGGCTCCCACAATGTGTTGGTGCCCTTGTTTCGGGGGTACAAAGTGGTGGGATGCGGTGTTTGACCAGAGTTCTTTTCCAACTGGCGGTTCCATGCTCACGAGTGTCCTGGTGCCTGGCGATCACAGAATTTGAGGATGTGACAACTCTCTTCAGGGAATCGCCTTCAAACCAGTGGTTGGAGTCATTTGGTGTAAGTGCCATGGCATTGTAGGGTTGCCTCCTGTTGGTCTGCATCCCCATTCAAGGAGTGTCAGGACCTCAAAAGGTCTTGTCATGTGGTGTGTGCGAAGTGGGTACAGTGCGTTTTGTGAATTGCGGTGTTTTGCCGAATCAGGTTTCCTGGTGCTTCCAGATTGGGTGATTGCCGGGGTGCCATTGCTCCTGCGCGAGGGCATACACAGAGCGTATCCAGCCCTCACACCACTTGACCCCGCATCACAATCCAGTCAGTCCATCAGATGGGTATCTATATTAGGGCAGGGGAGGTGGCCAACATGGAGATTTAACCAAGCTGCAAGCATAATAGACAGTGTTGTGACAGGAACAATCAGTAATAGTATATACCTACATGATCACAGAGATTCATACCTTGCTGAAACACATTCAGCGCTGGTAAAAAGATTTGATCATCTGCAGGAGGTGCAGGTTCAACAATTGTAGGTTCCTGATTGGCTACCCGAGCCTCCTCCTCTAGCCTCCACATGGCATCTTGATCTTCATGTGTTTGATGAGTTGAGGCACCAACCAGTTTCCTGGTCATCTGATGTTCATTTTCGATAAAAGTGTGTTGAGAACACTGTGAACAGACACAGAGGAACTTTCTTGGCATGAAGGGGGTGAAGCATGGAGGGAGGAGATCTGTCTGAGCATTCAATCTTTAAAGCACTACCAAAAGATTAAGGCTGTCACAATTGACAGCAACGACCATGTGGTTGGTGATCAAGTGATTATGTGATGATCAGATTAGATAATGATTGCAAACAAACAAAAAGAGAAATTGTTCATTCCGGGATCCAAACCCTCCCCTGTTTTGCGGCCAACAATGGGCCAGTGGGCTGGGGTAATAAGCCATGTATAAGCCACTGCCACTTATAATTCCCGGTAACATAAGTTACTGACTGGGTCTTAGAGAGCCTGATTTTTAAAAATTGGCTGTGCATCACATTTTCGTCAGCAGTTTTAGCGTAATCACTTTTGATCTCCGCCAAAATGTGCCAGCCAACTCTTGGCTTGCACAAGCCGAGGTTGCCGGCGATGATTTGCGAATCAAATTTCATAATCTTGCTTATTCTGCCTCTAGAATGTTCTCTGCAATTCTGCCGCATTTAGGAGTGATATGCCCGGAGGGAACAGAGTCACTGGTGGCTGCCGGTGGCTATCGGTGGCTGCCGGCGGCCAAGGGCATCCAGTGTGATCCAAGATTAGATAATGAATGTCGGCAGATGCCGCTGGCTTTGCACATGTTAGAAACCAGATCCCATGACCCCTAAGCTCATCAACTGGCCCCTGATGGCCCTCGTCGGAGGCAGCTGGACTCCTCCGTTTGACCTATTTAAATATCACAATTTGTTTTGATCTCTGCCCTGAATATTAATTCCATAATGTTAGCCAGTGGACTACAGCAGAATCCGGTGGCTCGGACAAATTTTGAATATGTTGAGGTATCCGAAATTAAGCAGGTCAAAATTATAACCACTGAAGACCATCTAAACCTTGGGGTAACAGTGCTATGATAGCCTTCGGTTTCTGTAGTCCCAGTACATTTGAAAAGATATCCAAAGCCAGTGGGGTCCGTTGGCTTCGCTAAATATTAAGGCCCTTAATCTAGGAGGATTTTCCGGAAAGTTAGGACATTTGACTCGGTATAACAGTCCTCAATGTGTCCGTTCACCGAGCGGAGATTGCATTTAGTGACACCATAGCCAAAAAAAAAAAAAGAGAGGGAATCAAGAGACAGGAAAATCCAGTGGTAATCGCCGGATGCCACTGGATGTCGGTGGAGTGCAACAGATTGCAGAACTAGTTTAGATTTTAAGGTCAACCTTTTGTTGGGCGCTGTTGGAATCTGATGGGAAGATGGGTGGTGCCGATGGATGCCAGCGCGGGTCGTTGGTCTGAATCAGCACGTGCCCTACGGGCATATTACGGGAAATGGGCTGTTCCGCTTGCCACCAATGGACTAGGCAGCTCAGTTGTCTTGTAAGGACAATGGGGGAGGTTTTTTTCTCTTCTACCATGTCCACCTCTGTGACCTTCTGCAAACTCCGCTTTTCTCCTCTGTGAATCCTCTCTCCGAGCAGTCTTTGATCTCTCTTGTTTTCAATCTATCGCCTCTGGTGTCCTTACTCTCCATCTGACAACAGTGTCTGTTCTATGTCTATGAAGCTTGCAGTTACTACTGGTCTCCCATATCATTTCGTTCCTGCGCCATGAGTTGTCGCCATGAAGGTCAACTCAGTGGCGGCATCAAGCTTGACAGAGGCCTCTGACAGTGGAGCGGAGATTGTCATAGGTGCCTCTCAAGTTCCTGCTAGCGCCGGTACGGTCTCAGATGAATTCTGATGAGTGCATATTAACTGGTCCGGTTACAGAGTGTAAAATTGGCGAAAGTAGAATGCTCAGACTGTCGGGGATTGTATTTCACGTATGATAAGGTGAAGATCATCAAACGAGACTATGCATAGGGATGCTGAGGGGAATTCGATTTCGCAGTACAAACTTCGCATGACACTCACCGAGGGTTCACTTGTCTTGATGATGTCGCACTCGCAAGCTATAAAATCACAGACCAGAAGTCAGAGATGGGTGGTGTGAAGTTGGACAAAAAGATGAGTTATTGCTTAGATTCACATATTTCTGTCTCACAAGCATTTGTCAGATATATGTATCACATTCTCGTTGATAGGCTAAGGATTCTTCGCCAGAGCGACGGCACACCGTGGTTCCTATGATTCCTGAATCTCGCTACCATTCCCTGCAACTCCACTCAAGAGTTCCACTGACACTGCATTTAATACCTTCAGACCCAAGTCAGTGAGGGCCGAGGCCACAGGGATTGCGGATGAAGAGGCAATTAATAGGTTGGCTCACCGCTCTGTGAATTGTGTGCTGCTGACGCTCCTTTATTTGTACATACTCTAGTCGACCTGTATTTCGTTCGCTTATTCACTACTAGTACTTATTACTGCATTAGTTTCAGTTAATAGATTGAGTCTTACATCATTTCAAAAATTGAGTAACAGGCCATGCCGCTCGCCGGCGTTACAGTGTCATTGTAAAGTAGAGGGTGAACCAACCAACGTTACTGGGCACTGCCGCTCATCGGCCCTACCCGCTTTATAAAAAAATAAGTGGTGGACTATGCCTCCTGTGGGAGGAGGGCCCCACACTAACTTATGGTCTAGTAGATCATGGAGCTGCGGAGTTTTGGTGCTCTGTAGCCAAAAAGGGGAGCTTGAAAGAATTGAAGTCCAGGGAGCAAGAAAAGGCATCTCTTTCAAGTGTTCACGACCTGTATCACACAGCAGAGGCCGTGGCCGCTATCTTTGCAGTGGGACTGCAGTTTGTACAAGCCATTGCCCTGTGTTGTTTTTTTGTGGGCACAACAATCTGGCAGAAGGATGCTGAGAGAAACAAATTAAGTCAGCATTTGGACAAGTGTAAAAGAGGAGCCCGAGTGGAGAGGGAAGGTCGTCATCTCCCCAGCCTACAGGCTTTCGACATGAGCACTCCACAATTGTTTACCAATTCCAAAACTCCACGCAGAAGCACAATCCAGATTATAGCGCCCCCTGCACCTGAGCAGTACTTCTTGTGTTGTGTCCCTGCTGCCAAGAGTGTCCCTGCCACTTATATTGATCCCTCGCTTCTGCTCGTTACCACGTAGTTACCTTGTAGATGTATTAAAAACGATTTGAATTTGACATGTCTTTTCATTGTACATGGGTACAATAGCACTACTGAGCTGGGGGAGTGCCCAAACAAGGATGGCGGCATTGATAGCAGCAGTAGAACGGAATCATCTGTGTGAGGTTGATAGCATGAATGAGTCTGGGATGGTTGACAGTGCCAAGGGAGGAGGACCAGAATAAATGAGGGCCGCCAGGCGACAGGGGAAGGCGGCGGGAGGTGGCGGGAGGTGGTGGTGATGGGAGTGATGGGGAGTGATGGAAGTGACAAAAATAACACATGGAGTATCCCGGTATCGTGAAACTTCCCAATCAGGAAGGCCGCCGGCTGGGCCTTTGAGTTGAAAAGGTCCTAAGGGACCTTTTTCAAAGGGTGGTCTCAGCAGGTTAGACACGAAGCCCTTTCACATACCAATTGGATGGACCATCATGATGGGATCAGTCCATCAGATTGGTTGCTATATAGGGGCAGGTGGATTAACTTTTAGCCTGCTTTTAAGCCACAAACAAAGAGTAGTGTACTTTCAGGAGAAAACACAAGTACAGAGCTGATAAAGTGCTTGCACAGCCAGCCTTTGTATGTTGCATTCTCCATTTCCTTGACTTCCGTGGTCTGAACAGGTAGATTGAGCCCGTCGACACTTCCAAACGTGCCCATTAGATGGGGATCCCATTGGATGATCAAGTTGTTGTAGGATTGAAAGTTGTTGATGGTGCTCGACCACCTGATTTCTGCCTTGGGAATCCTGCGCAAAACAGCGAGAAAGATGTTGAATCCAAGGGTGATGTACTGAGAGACCATCATGGGGATCAGCGTGAAGATCTTCTGCAAGCTGATCTCACACATGGTGGAATTAAGGTAATGGAGAACAAGCACATGGGCACCAGCGGCATCTAGAAATTGTCCACCTGGATGTGGCTTTCCTGCAGTTCAGACATCATTTCGGGGGATGGGAGTTGAGTATCATGCAGGCCCAAAGCGGGTGTCGATGATAGTGTCGAAGGTAATGACATTGAAGCCCATATTGTGGTGATGAACACACAATCACTGCTGCTCGTGTGAAGGACCTGCCACGTGTATCCCACCTCGGGTTTGGAAGTAGCTGCAGCCTGCAGAGATACAGCTGACTCTGCTTTTTACACTCTGTGCACAATATTGGATTTATCCTTCATTTCTTCTCAAGTAAAAGTTGGACAAGGAAACTGCACAACACACTTCTAGGCTAGTTTTCTACAAGTAAAAGATTTCAATCACAGCAGTGTATAGGCCAGTATATTGCTCTTTGCCTGTAGGGAATGAACTTGTCAAAAGGTAATGCATTAAATTATGACTTGAAAATCAGTTAAAAAATGATCCGACCCGGGCTCGAACCGAGGACCGCCTGCGTACAGAAGAAGTGTGAAGCAGATGTGATAACCAACTACACCATCGGACCCATGTGCTTTTTGGTTGACATTCAGGCTCAGAGGGGCCTTTGGCAGAAGCACTTATATAATGGGCAAAATCATTACAGGTTTATTCACCATGAGGCACATCATGTACCTCACTGATTCTGAGCACAGAAGATAGTATAGGTTGAAATCTGACCAGTGGTAACTTATCAAATTGATGCTGAAGCCCAAATAATTGGCATTAGGTGAAAGCAGTCAAGGTAGACAGATTCTGGGTTGATTCTGATGTTGATACTCGGATTGATTCTTGGATATATTCATTAAGATTTTCTACCTGTTATCATACATCACACACTTTGCTCCTTGTGATGCTACACAGATTTGTGGGGCTTTGGTGGGACTGAAGCAGCAGCATGAATGGCCCGGGAAGATGCTCAGAGCAGCTATTTTGGAAGAGGCAGAGCTGCTGTTTCCAGTGCCACTGACATTGTAACCCTTTGACAAGGGGGTCTTGGGGGACAGGGCAACTTGGTATGCTTGCTCAGGCCTCTGTTGTGTGATTAAAATGACTATTTCACTTATTTCTCATTAACCCTAAATGCTGAGCTCAAATGCCAATCACTGTACTTAAGATCAGTATTAAAACTGCATTAATCCTTCCTACACCTCTGTAAGGAATCTCTTGTATATATACCATTAGGATTTTCTTTTTCATTTATTCTCCGTACTTACTGTTGATTCAACTCATGGAACCTGTATTACATAACTAGCTGGTCACGAGATTCATGCCAGTGCATGGAATTTAACTACACTTTTACCTACCATCACCTCACTTAACAGCCTTGCTTATTGAATAAACTCCAAGATAGAGGCCAGAACGGTTAAGGTGAGTTGTCATAGCTAAACTACCGAACCAATACTTTCCAGAACTCGTTGTCTTTGTGTTAGGAGAACCCACGGCCTATAGCTTGCCTCATAAGGGTATCCTGTAGAGGCAAAGCACATCCAGCATGCTCGGGTTTACTGCCATAAGTCTCCAGGATTCAAAAGAAAACCTGCTGTGCATCCTCTGAGCATGATCAGAAAAGAAAGGCTCAAAGGCGAACATACAACTCCCCAGATCCTAGTTGCCTCTAAGGAGCAATCAAGCCCGCCTAGCTCAATCGGATAGAGCGTCAGACTCTTAATAGGCGGGTTTATCTGAAGGCTGCGAGTTCGACCCTCGCGGTGGGCTAGTTCTTTTTTCTTTCTCTTTTTCTTTTGGACCCCCCCACTGCCCAGCCTTTGGAATGCTTTCAATATCTCTTAGAGTTTTAAAAATGTGAGTATTTATAGTTACTTTTAGGTAGGATTGTTCAAAGAATATGTAGAATCCTCAGCAGAGACTCATGAGCCTGACACACTAATGATGAAAGTTGTGATTAGGATCTAGATTTGGTTGATGATCTGCATGAACCTGTTGGTTGAAAAAGTTCCAAAGGGTGTGGAACTAGAAAATAGATCAAACTAAGTCAGACTAGTTGGATATAGAACTGGATAGATGTGGGGAGGAGGAAGCAAAAACGACACCTGTGTGATTCGAACACACGTGGGATAAACCCAACCGCTAAGAACTACCATAAGTAGCAGGCGATCGCCTTAACCACTCGGCCAAAGTGTCATTTGAGGAAGAGTTCTTCGCCACATATAAGGCCTACGAAGGGGGTAGACCTAGGATAGCACTTGTGGCCTAGTTCTGGACCTTCAAAGTCCTCTGAGTTAAGATCTGTTGGAATTAGGAGTCCACGCTCACATCAAACCCTGCAGATTGATTATTCATGAATAAGGCAAGATTATTTATTCATTCTTTACAGACATTGTTCCTCTCCCCTGCGCCGCTTGTACCTTTCATTTCGCTTTATTCATGCTAATTAGTTCCCACTCTTCATTTATTTAACTTGTAGTTATTTGTTAAATCCCCTGCGCGTTTGTGAGGGTCTTCTGTGAATCCTGAGTAAAGACCGTGGTTACCTTTATTTCAACAAGATCACCCAGTCTGGCTATTGTGCAAGATAACCTCTAGCAGGGTAGTGATTCAGTCTGCCCTCACCCATCCTATGCTAGCTTTATACTACTCTAATTATGCATACACTATGTAATGACACTTGTGCAAATTGTTGTAGAACAATTTCATTTCAGGTCAAGGGAGGGTAGGCTGACATGTGTAACCTCACACAAGAAGGTGCCTGAGTACTCCACCATCTGGTTAATAGTGACTCTGAGGTTGATTATCTTCCCCCTCGCACCCTCGATCCAGATCACTACACTGTGTTGAGCCCCCCCTGTAGACACAGGTAAGTGGTGGTTCGTCTATGTAGGTCTACATGTGTCTACCCATATAAACAAGGGGTTCTACACCAGATTGGCATACCCTTCACAGCTGTTTATGCATGTACAGCTATGTCATGTAGGCACAGCATGTCCACATTGGTTACTTACCTGTACTGTTGGCTACCTTTGTCTACCAATGGTAGACATTGTTCTGGCAACCTGCCACCATCCGGTTGTGTACATTTCCACAGAGCATTCTCCTGCTGCCACATCTCATACCTGTAATGGTCACTCAACCTGTAATAGACCATGGCTGCTCGAACATGCATGTTGTGCTCAACCTGGAACTGTATCATAAACAAACTTTTATGCTTTTGCTTCTTGTCACCCCTGCAAATCAATAGGGTTGTATTATCCAGGTAACTGAAAGATTTCTGGATTGTTCAGAGGATAGTTGAACGTTCATTGAACATACAGTTAGGCCGAGTTTGATGCCTTCTGATGCTGCAGGCACGGTCCTGCCAAACAGACCACACTGCTAGTGTCAAGTGTGCCAAAACAGGAAAGCACAGTAATAGAAGTAAATGCGAGGAAATGTTTAATTCATGATTCACATTAATTGGGAACTCACCATATGTGTCTAGCACATGTATCTAAATGTATCTACATACATGGGTCTACCATAGGTCTACCTCAGGTAGACACACTGTGACGGATATCCCAACAAACACCGACTAACCACCAGAGCCGCTTCGACACTGTCGAGTCTTGCAAGCAACATGCTACGTACATGATAAGTTCCAATATTATCCGAGATCATGTGGAGACTCGTGCACCTGTGCCTGCAGTGGACATATCAGGATGTGTGGTGTGATTTGCACTGGCAACGTGCAATGCAACTGACACAACCCTCCTGAGTGAGGCAGCGCATAGGGGATTTAATGTCAATAGGGCTTGCAAGTCACAAGGAGGATGACATTGTGAGCTCAACTTAGTTTACATGGCACTACTTAATTAGCGTGCCCCCATCTCCTCCACATAGTGCACCACTAACACATGGCCCTCCAACCGAGACAAAGTCCCAGAGGTTCCAATTCGATATTTAGTGCTCCTGCGGACATCCCGATGCGTGTGCAATGACAAATGTACTTTGGTGTTGCAACGCTCTTGCACTGATGTTCCGTGTCCCATGTTGTACCTAGGTTTTCCGATGCTACGGCTACTGAATCATCATTACCTCTTGGGAAGGCCCAGCAATGGCGGAGACATGCACAAGGTAAGTATCTTCAAACATGCTGTCAAATTCACGCAATGTAAACTGATTTACAACCATCTTGCACACCGTGCCCCTTCACTTCGCATTTCCAACTGCTGCTGAGGGGTCAGTATTCAGATCAGACTCTGGGAGCGCGTGTCAAAGATATGTGGGCTTATCTTGTGCTTCATCGTGGCAAGATTACTCTGCTTACATTGGGATTGTCAACTGTTTTCTGGTGCACTGCATGTCATCCCACCTGTGCTGATTGTAATTTTCGGAGGTCCTGCTGTGCGCTGAGGTCAGCAGTGTTTGTGTTTGACTTACCAGAATGCTCATTTACTACTAGAATAAACTACTAGTGTCGGCTTACAGGTCATTTTACAGGGAGTTTTGTATTGGCCACAGAGTTCAGCTCCTCGAACTTATACCACCGGCGGATTTTGAGCTGAATTCTCTAAGAGACCCGCCATTGGCGGCAAGATCACAAATTTATCTAAATCTACCTACACCTGCATGCACTCAGAAATTATGGAATTGATCTCTCACAATCTATGTCTTCGCACCAGCAGCAAGTTCACTGCCTTCGAGATGGGGAGAAAACACTTAGGCATGTACATCATTCTCATCTTTTAACAGGACCAAGAGACGAACATCCGAACTCAGTGCAATGATTTTTGAAGAGTTGCAGGCAGTGTGGTAAAATAAGTATAAAACATAACATTTGGCAGGGACGTGAATGAGAAATCCTTCAAGCCCAGTGAGAAACCCGTGTCGGGAGATCTGTACAGAATTGTTTAGATAGTGAAAATCTATTGGAATCGAGACAGATCCATTCCTAAATATTTTTCCTCCAAGCCATCAAAGCCATGAGGCCTTTCCATGCGAACCATCTGTTCGATTCGACTGCAACCGATTCAAATAATCCAAGCCATCAAAGCCATGAGGTCTTTCCATGCGAACCATCTGTTCGATTCGACTGCAACCGATTCAAATAAAACCATGCACGACACTTCACAATTTTCTAGGTCGCCTAATTCTAAATGTCCGAGACATCAAAATGGCACGGTGGTTTGACGTGCATCCCACAACTTTCTTCCTTTCTCCCACCTTCTTTCGCAGTGTCCCGGTCCTTCTTGAGTTCTGCTGTCCCCGCTAACAAGCTGGGCTGGTACAATATGTTCAAGGTCATTGTCTCTTCTCTATGGCTTCAAGCCCCTCAAGTTCTTGTATTCAAGCCATTGTCAAACCTCGCGGGAAAGCTCAAATTCAAGCATCATTTCAAGGAATCTCGTGCTCGTTGCCCACCTGTCTGGTACTTCTGAAGCTCCCTGGAGGTTCCTTCAAGTGACTGGCCTATGTCTGGACTTTGGACACTGAATGGTATTCCTACCTAATGCCACCTTCGATTTTCTCGGCATGCACCATCTCTGCATTGCAGACTTATCCTATGGTAGCCGGAGTCGATGTAATACAACTTCTTTTTGATACATATTTGAATGGATTCCTATATTTTCCCCTGCATATGGAGTGGAATTGGAATTACAACGATACCAATGCAAATGAATGCATCACAACAGATTTCTTCGCGTAGACTAAGTGGTTCCCGATTTCACCACATCTCTCTCTTGGGGCACAGATCTCAATTGAAAAAAATCTGTCCACACTAACTTTTTGGTGGAGAATCTGTTCAATCCATTTTCACCGTTCCGAACAGAGAACCCAACACGGGTTGTTCACCGGGCTTCAAGCCTTGCCCACATGCACTGGAGCGAAGTGACAGCATGTCTTGTTTTTGATTCTCGTTAGTGCCACAGAATCTTGGCTAGGCCAATACAGTATTTATTTCTCTGGTCAACCCCCTTTGTACACAGAGAAATACATGCATCCAATTATGTCTAAAACTTGATGACCACCTTGTCCACATGTGCCTGCAGCTCGAGGTACACATACACCGCCTTGGCCTCCTCGAACGAAAACACCTTATCAATGACCAATATTTGTACTGGAACACTCAGATACTGTGTGGGGGGAGGTATTATGAAGAAAACATACTCCTTGACCAAGCCCACGGAGATGCTGCGGATCTTGAGGCCCTTCTGGATGACCGGGATGACAATATCGGGGGGCCCGACATCCGCTATGTTGCCCAAGAAACCGATGATGTTCATACTGCCGCCGAATTTGACAGCAGAAATTGAGCGGGGGAGAGTTGTGTTTCCGACATCCTGGATCGGTGACGAAAATAAAGATGCGTCCGGGATTCGGAATCCCTCTGAGCCATGAACCTTGATAACATGATCAGCACCCTGTCCTTCAGTGAGCCTCAGCACCTCCTCATCCCAGTTTGGCTCGTCTTGTAGTTGATAACATTTTTCAAACCGAACTTAGGCACTGTCTTCTGCTTGTTGTCTGATGAGGAAAGGGGATGACAGTCGTTCCAGAGGCCACAGCAAACTGGAGAGCAAAGCTACAATGCCGCAGGGGTAAAAAAAATCAAAATGGGAGGCACATAAAATGGGATTATACACACATCAACACATGTCCAGTGCTCATAACCAGGATGGTGTCACCCGCTCTGAGGGGCTCCCAGCCTGAGACCAGGCTACTGTAAGCTGTCACCGCAGTGTATCTAAACCCCCACAGTCACAGTCGCTCAATATCAGCAGAGGAGAATACACACGGTAATGTGGAGGCCTCCTCGTAGGACAGATGCGATGGAATTGCCACAAGCGACTGCAGGAATCATTTCAGCTGTGTAAATAACTAAGAGCTGCTCAAATGCACAAGGAACATCTTGTATTCCGTGATAACACTGTGGGATGCCCCTCCGAGTATGCTTGCAGCAATTTTGGCTGTCTGCTCAGCAGGCAGCTTGTTGAGCATGAAGTTCACCGAGACACGGTCGCTGACCCTCCACCAGGTGACGTCCACGTCGATGGCAATCACCTCTCCTGCTATGTCCAAGCAGGGTACGAGGTTGGGCTCGATGCTGATGATTATGTGAGATATATCAGTGATTACAAATAATATAGAGGTGACAGACAAGCCTGGGTAGACTGACCAGGTGACCATTAGATCCCAGAACTCATTGCAAAGATAATTAAACCAAGTGTAAGCCTGAGGCGGAAATTAATCCCTGGAGTTAGACAGCATACATCTTGATTCGGACCTTGTTTGCTCTGGGTGCAGTAAGGGGCACCACTTGTAAGGCCAACTGATTGAACAAGCCAAGATATGGAAGTAGTGTTACAACAGGGATCACTGGATGTGCGTGGAAACATGGACCTTGGGAAAGAAGAATTGGTGAGTTGTAGTCGGGAGGCTCATTGTCTGATAATGAAGATGAGTAGGATGGGTCAACTATGCCAGAAGGGCGCCTACTTATACAAGAAGCGCGCTCGGATAATTAATGCTCGCCGTGATTAGATTTGGATTATAGACTGTATGAATAATCAATGATGGTACCACACTAGTTTGCAGGAGAAAAGACAGTAAGCAGTCCTCGGCGTGAAGTCTGTGTTTGCTGAGATTACAAACAGGATTGGAAACACATTAATAATTAATGCTGGGACACCTTTTATACCTGTGATGCATATCAGTTCTCAAACAGTGGAAGATACAAGCATCCATACCATCAGTCATTTTCCTTGTGCACGGAGTAGGCAAGAAGTACCTATAAGACAGTTTTACCAAGAATGGCAGATTCGTGAGGAGATAACACTATGGAACTAACACTATTGAAGCATGCACTATGAGCGAGACATCCTAGAGTCTCATCTGTGCAGACTGCTGAAAGAACAACGTGGAAGACAAAAGGTTCTGGCTCTATATGAATTAGCCTATAGTAGGGGACAGTCAAAAACATCAACTCGGCTAGTGGCCGGAGGTTTGTTTCAATTAAAAAACGGACTTCAGATTCAGATTCGGCACCCTAAAATAAATCTATACATCATTCTTCTGATTTTCTTTTGACGAGTGATTAGGTTTGGCCAAAATTTTGGCCGGTCGGAACCAAATTGTGTGCACCCCTTTTGGCCTCCGGTGACCTACCTACTCCCTGCCAACACTGCTGATGCATCCAAAGCTGCCACGGCATGCTTGGAGGCTTGGCGATGGGCACTCTGACATCTGATTGCCCACGCTGCAGCAGCCCCAGTCAGGCCAGACCGATAGGCATCCATCCATCTCCATGTCCAATTGATAAAGCACTGGATGATTTCTGCGGTACATGCATCCAGATACTTGAAAGCTGCTTGCTTTGCATCCTCAAATTTAGGCTTGTCCTCCTCTCGGAAGTGATATTTGACCCAACCCTAGGACTGGATGAGATGTCAGCAGATGCTGTGAATAAATCAAATTAAACATACCATCTCGATTGGGTTCAATTCACAATGAAATTTGGGAAGAAAAATGACACCATGTGACTTTTGTATCCCAAATTTCTCCTGAACGGCTCGTGAATTTATTTTCAAACTCAGTCAGAAGACTCTCCTGAATGAGAGCTTTAAAATGAGCCTATGTTCGTCCAGATTGAAGCAGAACTGGGGAAGTTGGCCAAATGTTGATACCTGTTTAACTTGCCATGTGATTTCCAGCCGAACGGCTTGTCAGAAAAATCAGAAAATATTTGGGAAAGGACTGTTCAACGAGATCTACAGTCTTTCCATGGTCCTTGCACCACCTTTAAATTGACCGATGTTTTTGCCAATTTTGGGGACTGTACCTATGAATTGAATACCGTAGGAGGTCCACACAGACCCATAGACCATGGTACATCAAAAAGATCTGAGAAAATCACCTGAAATTAGCGAGTTTTAAGCTGATTGTGGCGGACCACGTTTGCGGCAATCATTGGTCCTTGCACCATGCACAAACGAGTGCACAAACAGTCCGAGTTTGAAAAACTTTGTCATGGTCTGGTTCTCCCATCTGCTTTCCAACATTCCGCAGTTCAGATTTCACAACACGAGGCATGAGAGGAGGGGTGTGATTTTTTGTTTGTTTGTGTATGTGTCGCCTACCGTGAGTGTGATCCACCGTTCTAGCACAATTGCTTGGCCGCTGTACTCCTGATGTACTAGATATTTTAGTACATCACATTCGCTATGCAGACAACTCTCCTGCATTTTTTCCCGGCTGAAAAACACATTATTCTTCAAGCATGGTTGCAAACTATCTGTGGCAGGACATAAATCACTGGAATTGGACAGAGTTGTGGAGCTATATATTTCAAAGAAAATACACTCATGCACATTAGGTCAGGGTCTACAAGTCCACCAGCAACAGCCATGCAAACATCTTAGTGGATGGCTTGCAAAAGAAAAGTGGTGCAAAGAGCAGTGATGGTGCAAGGACCATGGAAATACTGTATCCATTGCCAAAGTTTCGGAATTTTTGAAAAAGGTAAGTTTCAGTTGATGTTTTTGACTGTCCCCTACTGTACAGTTCCTGTCAGACTTGCTCTCCTGTATATAGGACATTGTGCAGTACTTGAGGATAGTCAATGATCACGTCAGAACTGGGTAAACCGATGAGACTGGGAATGGTGTCCGGCTGTGCATTCTTACATATATCTCATTCATTATATTAGACCGCAACTATTGTCCAGAATACCAGAGCCTGCTGTTTAATTCTTTGGGTTTACTAAAACATGCAAGGAGATTGTAGCAACTCCCCAATGTGACCGCAGGCACTCCAGTTCACAGAGGATGCCTGGGTCGCTAGAGGCTGATGAGTTGTCGAGGGGTGGGACGACGATTCATCAGACGTGGGGAAGACTGGAGGTTAACAAGGGGTGTGGTGCATCTGAGATTGGAACGCAAGACGAGCGGACGGCATACCTTGGAGAGGGAGGACGTTCTGTGATTATGTGCCACAGGACTTACAGAGCGCGAAAATATGGCGGTGAGCAGGGGGAGGAGCGGTGCTGACCTGCCATCCGTGTCCTTCTCCTGCTCTACTGGTACACTTCAATCGGGTAAGCGACTGCAGGCAAGGGCATGTGTGATTGGAATGTACACAGAGTGGGGGTGCTGCGGGTATCCATGTGGACTGGGATCCAGAGCACAGCACGTGAGGGGCGGAGTAGCGAGATAGCTCACTGTGGTGCCTTGGTGTGTGTTGCCATCTTTGAGCGAGGGGGAAAGTGATCTCCACAGGGTTCTTTGCCTGAGGAATGTAATGATGTGCCCTACTTGGGGATGCTAGCGCTGCTAAGCCCACAGACGCGATTGTTCATGGCCTGAGGAGTGCTGGCTGTTGGAGCCCAATGGCACCAATGGCATGAGCAGCACTGAGTTTGCTGCGCCCAGGAATGAGTGCCACCACGTAAACCTGTAGCATCTGGGGATGTTAGCACAGGCAAAAAAGGGAAGAGGTGCAAGCGTGGTGGGGGTGGGGTTCTGAAGAGAGAGAGGGAACAGGTAAGACTCTACGAGTGGCTGACAGGGGCTTACAGAGTGCACAACTTCGTGTGGCATGTACCAAGTACGCTGGGATCTGGATTCAAGAGCATCAAGAGGTCACCACATTGGTTACATGTGAAGGTGCCCACTGCTATGGAACCACACAGAGTCGAGGTAGAGAGCTCGTCATCGAGGCAGCGTTCAAAGCAGAGACTTGGTCAAGGGCAAGTCGAAGGGAGATCAGATCATCAGATCAGCGCTCGGATGTGCATGGACCACCCTTTGTCTCACATGGTCATCATCTGCTGCTCACTATATCCTGGAAGCCTCGATGAATCTGCCCTTTTTATGCCCAGAAAAAAGTCCCAATCCCCTCGCACTCTAGCCCCAATCCTTCTCTCGTGAATGTAAGCCAATTTGCGGCTGGGCAAAATTGACATACAAGACATGCTAGGAATTATCTCTCTGAGGGCTCTAACCCGCTGAAACACTGTGTATGTAACCGCAAATGAAATCTAATGTGATATAATGACCTCAAGAGACCACTAATAGCACCAATAACACAACACAATCAACTCAATACAACACGCAAGTTCGGGGTTCAAACCAAGTATGAGGTTGCTGCAATTTGGTATGATATGGTCAAAGTAGTAAGACTTTGTGCTACGGGGGGACAGTGAACTGCTTTATACCGATCTAGACGCTTTATGGGCGGTCTAATGGCTTCAGAAAGCTTGGTTTTATCACAAGTTTGGTGGAATGACTTCCTGGGAGATGGTAATTTGCTTTTATAACGCTGCCTGGTGTATTTCCGATCTTTAGAAACTATAGCTAGAGTTGACTTTGACATCTACAATGCCTGATAATTGCTGATCCTTAATATTCCGCTGTTCGCTGCAATAACCCTTATCAATTCCCCCTGTGTACGGTCTTTGGACTATGTCCGGTTCAATGATTCTCAAGGAAACAACGAAATATCAAGGTGAAAAACAATTATTATTTCTCAGTGGTACTCCAAACGAATTCAAGTCTTTCCCAATATTGTGCAGGCTGTAATAGCTACACTTGCAATAGGAGAGGGGTGAATCCACTGGTGAACTACTGCTACTCTACTGCTATTTATACAAGCCCAAGAATCTATATACAGATGCTTACAAACAAACAAACAATAAATTGGGTGATGCCCTAGGACCAGGGCTGTGGAGGTTTACATGATTTATGGTCACGAAAGTAGGCTGTAAAAGGTTAGTTTCAAATACATTGGTATATTTCCTGCATAAACAATTGGTTGCGATCGAAAGACCCGACATAATTGTGATGCCATCAGGCTTCCTTGGTTCCTGTCCTGGCCTAGACCTCGCCTAAGCTTGGTCATTGCCACTTCATCTCTATTCCTGGCCAACGCGCAGCACCCTCTGCCCATTCTGTGCCTTTTTGGTTGTTCTGTATTTCACAGAGCGATTGAGCTCGATCATAGAAGCCCTCAACCACTGTCAAGCGTGGGATCCCATTGATCACCCATGGAACCGGTTATAGTTCCGGTCCGGTGAGTCATCAATCCTTTTGCGGCCGCAGCCGGGATCTCCGGCCGCTTGTACTATCAACCGTTGAAAGCAATCTAATCTTAACAGCAATCCCCCAGTGTTGTACACTGGTTGAGCAATTCAAGTTTTTCACTGAAAAAGTAGGTGAAAATTTTAAAACTTTTTCAGCACTTTTTGACTTGTTTCAAATTTTTCACCTTAAAAATGAAAAAGCAGTGAAAAAATTCTAAGTTTTTCACTTATGGTTTCAGTGAAAAACTTGAAATGTTCAACCAATAGTATAGTCGTAGTCTAGACGGCTTTTATATATCCTGACTTTGAACAGCGCACAGAGTACTCCAATTCTGTTTGAGAATGGTAAAGTGACCCTTTAGCTATAGGTTCGCTGCTTCCCCAGACTCGAGCCCATTGTGGTGGCCGTTATCTGGAACAAGCTAATACCCTTAGCATGCACTTATACCCTTAACTGGTTACTCAGATCTCAACACCAGCCCTCTGAGACGATGATAAGCCGTGTACAAACCACAGGTGTATTTTCGCATTTCACGTCTTTATACTTATAAAGCACGCTCTCTCTATTCTATAAGAGGCTATCGGGAGCTCCGAACGAGTAGCTTAACAGTCACAGAGCTTAGGTTCTCTATTGGCATGATCCTATGGCGGTACCTCGACTTGGGGCCAAAGTACGACTTACCGAGAACAGGACTAACTACCTTATATCAGTACCCGTGTGCGTACAGATGAGCTGAGTGCTAGACTAGTATCAAGGAGATGGGAAGGAATACATGACATCGCATGCAGGCGACTGGGGCCTTCCAAAACGGCCGACTTCGAGATTGTTTACCATTGTGTCTCTTATCGAGAACAGCGTGACAAGGCACATGATGAGTCCAGACCCTTGGATAGGGCGAGGCTTCTGTAAATAGACACAGGCAAAGTGAGTTGCCGACGGCCGAGCGTGCCTACGCATCAGAATAGCTGTGCCGGTTAAACATCAAATCGCGATGGCACCGGCACTTACCGAGACAAGTGGAACTTTGGTCTATCACAACAACCAGACTAGCTACGGACACGGGGAAGGTGTCCACAGGTAGCCATATCATAGACGATGAAGACTGACGCTCGGGACGAGCACTAGACGAAGAAGACGCCAGCTTGGAAGCTTCCGTTCGATTAACCAATAACTCTCCAACCGATCGAGTACCAAGGAGAGCTCTGACTCATAGAGCCGGCGCGTGGCCAATAGGAGTCAGGGGATTCCCTAAGATCGTCCCGTGGCTCCACGCTGGGACGGAGTGCTTTCCGAGGTGTAGTAATAGATGTGTTGTAAAGTCGAAATCCCAGTAGTATAAAAGCACGTAGTTTAGAGAGGCTCTGGAGCAGACTGCCTGACGGTTTTGTGTACAACTTGTGCACATCATCATTTGGTTTACCTTGTTCACAGGCACATCGGTGCTGTGCTAGGATTAGTCTTTGACTCTTCTAGAGCAGACTGCCTTGGGATTTCGCGCACAACGGTGCAGTGACATCACTCGGTTTACCTTGTCCACATACGCACCGGCGTTGTGGCTCGGAGTTGTCGTTTAGCTCTAAGACCCAAGTGACCGTCATCTCGACTCGAGTACTGTACCTTTGGCAACGATTGGATTAGATTGGATTGTATCTGTGATCGACTGTGTGACTGAATTGTGAACTGTGTGGACTCTGTCCAGCACTGCGGGTCGTATTGTGTGTGTGTTGTGTGTTCTATGACTTGTGTTCTGTGTTGTGTTATATACTGTGGTCCTGCAGGAGTGTATCGTGTCCCAAACCTGGAGAAATCCAACAAACCCGTCTTAATTGACATAAACTCCCTGGCTACTGTGGAGCCCTGGAGGATGTGAATAGGATCTAAGAATCCAAACACGTAAGGATCAACCTCTGGGACGAAGCCGACTTTTGGCAATTGTGCCTTCTGTATGCCGGCACGGTAACCAGGCTCGATTCCGAGCCACCTAAGCCAAAGAAACTCCATAATTTTGGATGATGTCACACCAGTTTGAGGAGTGACACGGAAGACCGTGGTGTTGATGACTCCAAGGATTTGGGCATACCAGTATGGATGCGCACCAGACTCGCTCTCTGGTGGGCGCACTATGACAAAAGACTGCGAGTTCGGGTTGAGGACATCTTGATCTCGACGGACATTGTAAGTGGTATAGTTGACTCGGAGGATCTTTGCCGCATTTGTTCACAATTTGGATGGTATTTTGATCCTCAGGTGTAAATTCTTCATGCATGTTGCTATCAAATTCACGGTTGAGGAGGCGGCTGAGCAGGTGGTCTTGGAGCTTGGGAATAAAATCCTACTAAGTTTTGAACAAGTTTAAAAGTGCATAGTATATCACTCACCACCATTGCTGGATCCCCTTTCTTCACGCTGAAATATTGATAGATGTCGAGAGGTGTTCTTCGGATATTACTGATGCAATGATGTTCATCGAGATTGCCAGCGCTGAGTGTGGGTCATTGTAAGCAGGGACATGTGAACGTTGCATGGCTCTCGATTCACTTGCGGATGGGACCCACTTTCAGTTAAGGTTGACGGGCTGCAAGCTGCAGCTTTTGTCGTAATTTCTCGTCTGCAAGACCAGCTGTCGCTTGTGCACGCGCAAGGCCCATGTACCGTTTGTCAATTTGCGCCCTGTGATTTCGTTTGTTGGTCAATGTGTACATACACTTCACAAGGCAGTGGAGACTTTCACCCTATGAAGCTACCAATCAGCGCCATACATGTCAATAAATGAACAACCCACCAATTGTGTGGAATAGGTGTTGCTTGGACCGAAAAGATTAATTGTCGGGAAGTAATCACCCATGGCATGCCACTTGTAAATCATGAGGTTCAGAGTCTTCTGTTTCTTCGAAGATTTAACCGAGGGAGGAGCACTGACAGAACTCAGGATGGAGCCATCAGCTGTGGTGCCCTTTGCCGCTGCTGCACATTGTTCGCAACGGCCACAGGCGGCAGTCTCCCGAGGTAGTTCAAATGTCGTGAACTCGGTACATGTGGTGTTCTTGAAATCTCTAGTGAGACGGCCAATCTTATGAGTCAGTCGCCTCAAATGCTCCAAGGTTGGGTCCGTATGCATTCGAAGTTTGGCGAAACCGTGCTAGGGCATCCCACGAGTGTGAGTTACCCGCGGGTCTATGCAGGTAGATCCGTGAGAAAACTCGTGGGTATGCATACCCGCGGATCCGAGTACCCATTCCCACGGGTATCCCACGGATCCGGGTATGTATTTTGGTTCTTCACATACCCGTGGGTGTGCCTCAAACCATCATCAGTGGTTTGGCCCAGGTGGTTGTGACTGTTAATTCATGTGTTAGCCTCTTTCCGGCAGGTCTTGTGTTTGACCCTTAAAGGACTCATCTTTTTATGCACTATACTCGCAGGTACCTGCAGGTTTTGACCCGCGGGTAATACACCCACGGATCTGAGTCATGCGTGGGAACAAAACTCGCACGGATCTGAGTCATGCGTGGGAACAAAACTCGCACGGATCTGAGTTTGACATTTTCAGCTGCGAGTACCCGTGGTCACGGATCCGGATCACCCGCGGGTGCACTCGTGGGATGCCCTACCTCGAAGCCCTCCTGCTTTTCCTTTTAATGGTCACCGGCCTATTTTGTGGAGCGCTGGACTTCAAAACATCTGTCAGGTCCGATGCCGCCCTGATTAGACACCAAAGGGAGTGCTCGGCCTACCTCAATTTTCTGCAGACAGCCATTGCACTGCGCTCCGCGCCTGCCAGGGGACCACAGCTGAAAAGCGCAGCTGCCTGGATGCGATCAGCCCCACCCAAAAGATCAAGTAATCTGCAGCAACGTAAGGCTCGGACTCCCAGAGAGGTGCTTATTTTTGTTAATGAATTTGTATTCTGCGGCTGAGATATAATTACATCTGAATTATTAGGGGAGCCCGAGTAGCAGCTCGGCTGCCGCTGGACCATCTTCTGCGCTGGGAGACCAGCCCGGAATGTACCTTTACCTGCGTGGTTTCGAGATATTTTACCAGAATTTCTGGCTCCCATCGACAATCAGACTCCCCCAGACGCTGAAACACCACAGAATCCCATTCGAAGGGTGCATCTCATCGTCCGGGATATGTTTAACACTGCTGTCAATTCTTTCGGCCTTTTCCGTTCATACCTTCATTGCCCCACCTACGATCCCGATTCCTTGATATCCGTGGCGGATCTGCCGAATCAGTTTGTGCCTAGCCCTACCAAGCCCGTGCCCCAGCCTTCCACGAAAATGCCTTGCCCTGCTGCCAGCTTCTCCACGTCCCTGCTGGCGTCACGGCAAAATAACGGTCAAACAACAAAATCTACTGGCCAGCTCAATTCCCTTGTACAAAATGTCCTCCTGCATCCAAAGTTCAAGGCTGAGGATCTCAGAGGCTTCAATGCAGAGCATGCAGAGAAGGCCACAAAGAAGGATGTGGCGGAGGTGTTCCCTCTTTTGACAGATTTTCAGGTGGCCAGTGTCACTATTGATGTCCCGTCTGGATCCCCCTCCATTCTGTCCCGCATATTTTCTGTCCCAGGTCTATATTACCGAAGCCTTGTTTCGGTCATAAAAGCGGGGTTTGCCGACCCGCTCTCTCGCCATTTTCGCTCCGCTCCTTTCAAGCTGTTTCACAAGGTGCAAATTACTGCAGCACAAGTTCGCGTCTTCAGTGAGATATACAGTTCCGACATGTTCATCCAAGAGCACGATAATGTCCAGTTATGCGGTGCTCTTCCTCCCGACAATCCCAACTATAAACTCGAGAAAGTTGTCACAGCGCTGATTTTCTGGTCGGATTTAACTCACCTCGCCAATTTTGGAAATGCGAAACTCTGGCCAATCTACATGCTCTTTGGGAACCTTTCCAAGTACATTCACGCCAAACTGAGTTCAGGTGCTGAACATCATGTGGCCTATATCCCTTTGGTACGTTGTCCACCACATGTAATTGTCTTGTTAACGCTGTTGCAGCTACTGGATTCAGTCCAGGATCAGCTCTCAAAATTTCACCCCAAATGGGCGACTCAAAAGGGCGAAATTCTTACTCATTGTCGACGAGAATTGATGCATGCCGTCTGGAAACATCTTCTCAACGACGAGTTCCTTCATGCATACAAGTATGGTATTGACAGCCTCTTCCCGCCTGCACATAATGATTGTGTGCTCAAATTGCTCTTCCGGATGTCGGAATGGCACGGTTTAGGGCATCCCATGAGTGCACCCGCGGGTGATCCGGATCCGTGACCACGGGTACTCGCAGCTGAAAATGTCAAACTCAGATCCGTGCGAGTTTTGTTCCCACGCATGACTCAGATCCGTGGGTGTATTACCCGCGGGTCAAAACCTGCAGGTACCTGCGAGTATAGTGCATAAAAAGATGAGTCCTTTAAGGGTCAAACACAAGACCTGCCGGAAAGAGGCTAACACATGAATTAACAGTCACAACCACCTGGGCCAAACCACTGATGATGGTTTGAGGCACACCCACGGGTATGTGAAGAACCAAAATACATACCCGGATCCGTGGGATACCCGTGGGAATGGGTACTCGGATCCGCGGGTATGCATACCCACGAGTTTTCTCACGGATCTACCTGCATAGACCCGCGGGTAACTCACACTCGTGGGATGCCCTACTTCGAGGAGCACAGATTTCCGGGAGTCTATGAATCCCACACCACTCTGGCCATGCCAGAGTCGTTGGTGACAACGAAATCCGCTAAGGGTGGTGATGACAAGGAGCTGTTATCTGGCGGGCGATAGTCAAGCTGATCTTAGATATCAGGATCAATGAAATTTTAAATCTATGATCACAGGTGGTGGGGTGATGCGCTGTTTTTGTTGATTGTTTGCTATTAGCCAGACTATAAAAAGGGAGCAGTGATGGCTGACCTCTTGTTTCCTCCCTCTATCAACCCCCCCGCTCGCCTGCAGGCCTGCCGCACCGTGGCCTCCCATCGCCGCAACACAGCTACAGCCAGCCCATCCCGCAGTCACCGCAACTCCAGCCCATTGCCTCGTGACCAGTGTGCACGGTCCTCCTCTCGGCCATCTAGTCCCAGTCGGTGTGACTCACACCCGCAGCATCGCAGCCGTCGCCCTGTGAGAGAAACGGGTATCGCATGCTATGCGATCACCGTGGGACAGATTGGTGTTACTGTATGTAATACCTTTCCAAGAGAATATGACATATATTCGGGCTCAAATACTGGAGCCTTTATATAATCAGTCAACACAGCTTTCACCAAAGAAGTCTTAGATTTAAACCAGAGCTAGTGTCGTAGTTCAAATATGTAAGGCTGCTATCAACTAATAATGCAAGTGCAGGATGTTACACCAAGTTGACGATTGAGCTAAAGAAGGATGAGCGCTGGCAGCCCGGTTGAGAATCACACAGGCAGCAGAGAGTGTGAAGGTTCACAGTTGTAGATTGCAAAGTAAGGATGATGTAGGTTTATTATACAGGAGGAGGATGGCCCTCTTATATACTGCTAGCTATTTGAGTGAGTCACAATTCACTGACTCACACTGACTCAAACTAACTCAAACTGACTCTAACTGACTCTAACCTGCACAGCAAAGCACTGAAAACACAAGGTCAGGACTGAGTCACAAGGCAGTGTTCAACCGTGGGAAATAAATACTGAATACGAGGCATGTAGGCTAGAATAATCGTAAATAAATGCCTACACACTGTATAGTGCCAACATCCATCACACACCCTTGCACCACAACACAGAGCGACGTTTGTCATGCTCGCCTCATTGTCGGCGCCCACCCACTCGTTCCCCGGAGTGTCACTCATCGAGTGCGGTCCATCCAAGTGAGGACAATCCGGACTTCGATTACCAAGCCGCCTACAACATCTTGTGCGCGAACCTTGAGTGGTAGAAGAAGAGGAAACACGATGAGTGAGTGCCTGGTATGGAAAGACTTACTACCACTGACGCGACGCAACACCAGACCCAGTACATCTGTGCAAGGCCTAGGGAGGGGGATCCGCAAGCTTGCCGCATTATTCGGGGAGATCCCCCACATCATGGCTGAGGCACAGGCAGACAAACGCGAACCATTCAATGAAGACCATGGCATCGACGAGTACGCAGAGGACGTCACCGAGGAAGAGCTCCAATATTTGGACCAGAACCGCAGGCAAGTCACTTTCAGCGCTCGCTTTCTCCATCAGAGCTGACATGTCATCGCATAGCGCTGAAAGAAATTACGAGGCATATGTCCAGATTGAGCGCCTCATTCCCAACCTCATGTGCAAAATAGGCAAGATGAAACCCACGGAGACGTCAGACTACTTCACTTTAATCGGTGGCAACTACATTGTCCGCGTCTTTTATGAGCGATTCAGCGGTGATCCAAATAAGGTAGAAGTCAGGTTTCTTAAAAGTCGGTACCTTGTCAGGGTGCGTCTTCATTTTTTCGTCCATGTCTTGACGGCACTGACTGCCGTGGTCGCTGCTGTCACAGCCCTACAAGGCGGTCTTCATAGCTCCATCCTCCGCTGAAAAAGATGACGGTGATGAGAACACCCGACCGTCGAAGAAAGCCAAGGCTGCCACGACTCCCCGTAAGGCCGTGTGCGAAATACTATGGTGTCTCATTCCCACAAATGTATGGTTTTATCGTCGACTTCTTTGAAGCCCCGAAGGCCGGTACCAGTGCCAGGAAACGCGCTGACAGCCTCCTCACCTGGTGGAACAAGTGCGTAACCCGATACCAAGATTTATCTGTATTCTAATAACACTGCAGGCAAATCTTCCCCACCCACACATCCTCTGCAGCCACCCACCAGACATTGATCGCTTCTCGGTCCAAATTGAGGGAGCAGCATGCTGCAATGGAGATGGTTGCTGTCGCCGCTGTTGTCCCTGTCGTTACTGCCTCGTAGTACTACCCATTATTTATTCTGCTTTTCAATCCAGTTCTTTACCCCATTCTTCATTGCGTGCCGAGTATTCCCCAAATAGAGCATAATATTGTATGCCCAGGTCCTTTGCAGCTGTGCTGACCATAGCTCATAAGTACAGGCAAGAATGCTACCTACCGGCAACAACCTATCCCGGTGTTGTCTGCGGGCAAACAAAGTACCAGAGTGCATCAGCTGATAGCAAGCTTGCCAGTGCTGCGAAAGTCGCTATCAGTGATCTGACTGTAATGAGTCAGTGACAGTGACCTCATCAGATTGTTAGATCTGATGCGACGGACATTGATTATCCAGCCTTATCCGCCCTCATCAGAGAAATGCATATTTCCTGATGGATGACCAGGTCCGGGTGAAGGCGGAGTGGTTATGTAATGAATCAATTCCCACGCCGGAGCCTGCCGATCACGCTTTCACTCCTTTCAATTCGACTACAAAGGGATGTGAACTGGCCTACAGATCTTCTGGTTGAAATCTGATTCTTTTTGAAAGCTCTGTCCTTTTCTGGCGTAAAGAGTTGACTCAAATTTCATGCTGCAGCCTGCGCAACCCCTCAGACAAGTGTTGAGCTCTCCTTGAGCTCTCCCGTTGATATCCAGTTTACACCATTGCTCTTGGAAACCCTCTTGCGGCCGCTGTACCTACTGTTTTTCCTCTTGATGCCTCGCGTGCTGGCTGATCATCATCGCAACGGATCGGTGCACAGAGTCGAAGCTCACTATGTCTACCTTGCTGCCTCAGATCACGCTCGTACAATATATCATCGAGTGGAATCAGCTCGAGTTGCACTCTACTTCGAACAACAGGACCTCAGATCGTGAACCTGCTCCTAATCCACCGCATCCACAACATCCCTGAAAGCAAGCGCAATACCCTGACTGGGAATGGCTTGTTACCCTGGGGTTTCTCCCGTCGCCTTCAATAAAATGAATCCTCCAAGAAAAAGTGTAATCCAAGAGGTACGGGCCCTGCGCTACCTGGTCTCTCTGTGGTACTTTCGGTCCTTGGTCATATGTGATACTGGAATAAATCAGCAGCGCGGCTCGTACATTCTCTCCCCCTGCATGCCTTGCACTGGATTCTTCCTCAGTTACTTGCTGCAGGTCTCCATGGCTTCTGACTGAAATTACAGAGTGGAAGGCAGAATCAAGTATGGGCCCGCCGCAATACTCCTGTTCTCTATATTTACATCACCATGCCTCAGCTTCAAGTATGTCCAATAAATCTCCATGCAAAGTTCATTTGAAATCGAATTTCCTCGCAGAAATCCTGATACGTCCAACAGATCTCATTTTGACAATGCTCTCGGTGCGGTCATTACATTGACTCATTATTATTTCAGCTGAGTACCCTCATTCGATCACTGCACCGATGCCAGTCGAGTTCTTGAACCAAATTTGCACCTTGCGTTGGAGCCTGATCGGAGCAAATGCGACATTGAGCTCCATGGGTCACCAAATAATGCATGAAACGGGATTGTCATCTGTACGTTCTGTGGGAGACGCTCGCTTGAATCGTGCTCAGACTATGAGTAGATTCAGACTGCTGCGTTTTTGTACTCCGCACTAAGTACTGTTCAAACCCATGACTGACCATCAAGCAGGAGGCAACAAGCAGTGGTTTGAGTTGATTCCTCCGACGCAGTGGACCATTAAAACTCGACATGGTCGTCCCACCAAATTCAGAATGATCCGGGATTATTGAGGTGAGTAGGTGGGTAGAAGAGAAAGTCCAATCCGCACCTGCATGAAATCAAGACACCAGAAAGAAAAATAGATTCAGTAGGGGAGGGCTCGTTCGAATCGAGCTCCGGTCGCTAAGGATTCAACACCACCGAGCCCGGGCGGGGAGCAGATATGAGTGCAAGGCCTGTGGCGGATAGTCCACACCTGGATGAAATAAAGACCCCCAGAAGAGACTTGCGGAGGGTGCTCGTGCGAATCGAGCTCGAGTTAACCGAATGGCCAAACGGACAGGCAGACCTTGCGATAAAGAAGCACGAGTTCAGAGCTAGGTGAAAAATGGTGGATCAACGGAGGAGCACAAAAGGAGGTGCTGCGTAGAAACATGCAAGAGTGAGAGATGAAGTTCCATTGGTGCTCCCAAGAAAACCAGAACTAACAACCGAGTAAGGCGGAGGGGCGAATGCAAACACGTCGATCCAAGCGTGCAATCTGGGTAATTCAGATAAATTTATTAACCACTCTCTGAGGGAAGACACAGTACAGAAGTACCACGCGAGTGGCGTACGGTCCAACGGGGTGCATCCTCATCCATGCAACGCAGGTCTCATTCACGGATTGACACCGGATTGACACCGGATAAGGGCCTTGAGCGATGGGTAGATGCCAAGGGAGAATGGGAAGGGGATGGATAAGCAGAAATGTCGAAGTTGTAAACGAGGGAGCGCAGAATGCAGACGAGAGAGACATAAAGGAGCGATGGAAAAGACAGCAATAGCAGGAAGGAGGCGCTGCGTCAGAGCCGCATCAGAGCGTGGAAAAGTTCCAATACCTGAGACAGCACACCTGTAAGCGCCCAGCACAATGCATAGGTGCCCGACCACGCCAAAGATATCGAAGTAGAAAGAGCAGCAAGGTAGGGTGGGGGAGGGACATGTGGAGGGAAAGGGGAGTGCTAGGGAAGGCAGAGTGGAGTCACTAGGGAGAATGGTGGCAAGGAGGAAGTAGGGATGGAGTAGACTAAAAGAAAAGGAAGCGAGCACAGATGATGCCTGAAAGAGAGCAACAACTTGCCTGTGACCCTAGGGAGGAAGGCGGCAGGCTGCGGGGGCTCCAGGTGTGCCCAAAAATTGTCCGCTTGGGGCAGTGCCAGGCGGTAACATCAACCCTCCTTCCACTTGATTCTCAGCGCCTGGACTCCTAGTAGTCTTCCCAGTGAAACGGTTGCTCAGGGTCTAAGGCTGCAAATGAACAATGAACAAAACCCAACTGTCGAATGAGTGAGACTGAACCAGACGCTACGAGAGAGACTAACACAACTCAAACACTCAAACAATCAAATCCCAAACACTAAATACTCCTTTATATGCCCCTTAGGGTGACCTGACGAGAAAGACAGGTTTTACTAGCTAGACCTAGGGTTGTAGTATAGGTCTAGGGAAACTAGGCTTTGATAATTCAAGTAATTGGGTTGTATGTGAAGCTTATTCCGAAGGAAAGTCTTCGAATCAACAATACAACACACGCTCTTTGACGAGTCAAGGTTACAACACTGATTGATTGTAAAGCTTCACAGCTATAGTGCAGATAACGGCGTGGATGGCCGGTAGGATTTGGTTTGGATGTACGTCCACTTTGGAGACCAACAAGCCTCTGATACAACACGATACACAATACGCAATTCCGTAACCGAGCCAACTCTTCTGTATCCGCACAAATGGTACTCAAGACAGGGGTCACTGCTCATGGGACAAGGTACTCAAGACAGGGATCACTGCCTATAAAACTCAAAGCAGAACACTATTGCAGATAACCAAAAAGTCTATATTCGTTGGACAATATGGAGTCCGGAACAAAGCCCTAAATGCGACCGCCTGGTTGTTTGAGATAAACTCTAACTGGGTGGTGATTCAGTGCTGTCCTCGCTCTTTCTACACTAGCTTTATACTACTCTAATTACGCTTACACTACGTGAGGACACTATCGCGGATATATGTTACTTAATACGATATGAAATCTGGTATCCTAATTGCATGAGCTATTTAATGTGATTGGCTTCCTAGGAACTCCTTTATGTCGCTTGTTGACATATTGGCCCGGCTTCGGGCCTATGGTCCCTGGTTTCGATCGGGTATATGGTGCAGCTCCTGTTGAGCGAACGACCACTAATCTCTAATATTCTTCTTCCCTTCGTCCTGTTTCGTACTAGGCTGGCTCCGGACTAACCATAGCTTCCGATCGATACCCCAAACTGCCTGGTTGGAAGCTTGGTTCCCTCGTTACTCTTGTTGCGAACAAAACCCCTTAGCGCGGACTGAACCGCCACTCGAAATAGGCCCAGACCCGGTTAAACCCGATGTTGACCGGAGCCCGGTTAATGGTTCCCTGCGACCGGTTGGTCACGTGATGGGTCGCATCGCGTCGTTACAACAAATGACAGTCAACATAGTAGATATTTGCGTGAATATATACTATTACGGTTGCCCATCGTTCACAGAGTGGATGATAATTATCCCCTTGATAGTAGGCACCATTTGTATAGTTCTAGCCCTTAGTTGCACACTCGGGTCTCGTGCTAACTCTAGATGCGCGCTAAGGATCGCAAAATGCGTGTTTGCAAGGCTGGCCTTGTAGACGGCTTATCACTGGCTGCTATCAACCTCCTAGTCGGACCCAGCTTGCTCTTTGTTGTGGCCAGTGACGGCGGTGACTTGGCAGCAATCACCGTCGTGACGACGAGGTGGAAAGGTTATGTAATCGATCAATTTCGGTGACAATGCATCTTGCCGAAAGCCTTCACTCTGGTGCTCCTGACTCAGTGACTGCGGAATGTGATCTTCACTGCAGTGGCCCATGCATTTTTGGGAGCCAAACATCAAGTCCAAACACGTCGCCCGGTTTGGGTATCTTTTGAACACCGGATGAGGATGAGAGCAAAGTCTTACCTTTTTGGGACTGCTTTTGGAGCCTAAACATGACACAAAACATAATAACTTTCGGTTCTCTGAATACTGAATCAAAAATGCACACTTTTCCCCCACTTGTTTTTCAGCCGCAAAAATAGATTCAAAAATAACCCACGTTTGATCATCATTTCGACCACAAACAATCATCCATTTCTTATTCCAAGGAGATATTGTTCTTTTCGCTTCTGTTGAGGCGACAAAAATGACCTGTGTTTTGTTGGCCAAAAAGACAGGGAAAAAGCGTGCATTTTTGATTCAGTATTCACACTGGGGGCAAAGACCAAGGCACCCAAAACCTGGGTGCGTGAGAAGCACCTGTTCACAAAGCTCCTTGTCACCTTGCGTGACGGCTCACAATGGTCAAAAAAACGACTTTGCACAGACAAAGGGGGCACAAAGGAGGGACAAAGGGAGGACAAAGGATCCTTGTTCCACTGCACCCCACCCAGGGTGTTCTGGGGAGCCTTTGTCTTTCCTTTATCCCTCCTTTGTGCCCTCTTTGTTCGTGCAAAGCCACTTTGTCAACCATTGTGAGCCGTCACCACAATGTGACAGTGAGCTTTGTGAACAGGTGCTTCTCACGCACCCAGGTTTTAGGTGCCTTGGTCTTTGCCCCCAGTGTCAGAGAACCGAAAGTTACTATGTTTTGCGTCATGTTTAGGCTCCAAAAGCAGTCCCAAAAAGGTAAGATTTTGCTCTCATCTTCATCCGGTGTTCAAAATATACCCAAACCGGGGTGACGTGTTTGGACTTGATGTTTGGCTCCCAAAATGCATGGGCCACCGCAGTGCTTTCCCGTCAAGATTCATTCTGGGCTCCTTCCAAATCTCCTGCCATCCTTCGCGCTTTCAATTGCCCGCCAAATCTCTTTCTTTTGTTTTTCAGATCTTTCTTGCAGTCGTCCTCCTCCTATGGCCTTCAGAATGATCTTCCCACCGCACATAGGAGCTCGAACTACACGCCACCCGAATCTCGATCACCCCACTTATCAGCGGGATCCTCCCCTGATGCGCTAGCTGCAGGTTGTGTTAGCCTAGCAATTTTTTGTTGAATCTGAATCGTAGCGCAATGACATGTGCTACCAGCAAGTCAAAGCTCTAGTTCCCCTCGCGATTAATACTAACATCAAGTGACTTGCGAGCTTCAACTGTGCATCACTACTCCCAAATACCGGAATGCAGCCTCGGCTCTGCATCTACTACGGCGGCTTCTGTAGCACTTCATATGCGGCTCTCTGATTGAGCCGCACCAGGCCAAAATGACGTTAAAGGAGAGTCCGCTTGGAAATCAATACGGATGTGGACCCACCGCGAGCTCATTCTCGATAACTATGCTCCTCTGCGAGGCAAAACTCCCGGCTGCTTTCCCTCACTCTAGGTCTGAAAAGCGGGATTCTCAGACCACGATCTGTGAGCTGGGTGAGACTCTGCACAAATCACGAGCTTCCTTGATCTGCCCAATCCAGCAGCTCAAACAAATATCTCAGATATGTTACGCTTGCAACCAACTTCATTCCGCTCACTACCACAGTAATTCACGGGGCGTGAGCAGCCAAATTTCACACTCTCTCTCTTGTTCTCGTTCCTCTTCAGAAAGAAGTCCTGCAAGCTTGAATGGTCTCACCCTCATGGACAGTTCTTGTACAAGCTGTTTGTAACAAGTCTGCTGGAAATTAATGCCAAGCCTGCCCTCTCGATTTTCGCCTCCAAATCTTGATGCTCATGTCCTCCTTCAACTCCTCCTCTATATCTTTCCTGATACCTAATCTTGATGCTGCCGACCGCCGGCGCTCATACGGGCCGTCCTCCTGCCTGACGCGCTAGCGGCAGATCGTGTTTCCCCCTCGCATTGAGCTCAAATGAACTCAATCATACATACTGAATAATGGATGTGCTCGAGCAGCAACCCCAGCCGAGGTTCTTCTTCGATTAATCACCCCCGGCTCTGCAATCCACTGCGGCGGTGTCTCCCTCTCCAATCAATGCGAATTTTACACCGACACTCGGGGAAAAGACTCCAAAACCGTAGGATGTGATGCTGATGGGAACCTTCCAGACCCGTTTCTTTCTTGTTATATGTCTTGGCCATCTCTGCGACTGCTGATGCATCGGGGGTACAATCTTGTCAAAATGGCCTCGAAATCCCACAACATACGAACATATATAAACACCATCCCTGCACTCAGGAACTGACCCAGCAGGACTTCTTTGAGCAAAACTGTTCGACCCAAGGCATGACCAGCCCCGAGTCGAACGGCGGATCTGCTTATATTCTGCCAGGAGGAAAGTAATGTGGATGGGGCAGCGGATTGTCCACCAGCCAGTGGTCCTTGCAAGGTCAGTTCCTCGGTGATTCAAGGTTGATTCATAGAACTGGGTTCTGATTGAAACTGACAGAAGATGTGCTCGGATATGATGCAGCTAGCATTCCAACTCAAAAATGTGCTCCCTTACAAAAAGACAAACTCCCTTCACACTAGTGTGTTGCATCCCACGCAGTTATCCAGCATGGATGAATAAAAAGAATTCTCCCGACTCCCCCAAGTCGAACATGATCACCTCCCTCTACCCGGTCGTTATTCCGAAATGGCATCGTTCCTCGGGTGCATGGGATACCTTCCTCTGATGTTTAATAGTGTGGGACTCAGCTCTGGGAGTCTCAGGAATCAGAATCTATGTCGCGATTCGGAGCGTGGCGGGGCAATTAATGATACAGTTAATTTTAATAAATCTGCGGGAACACTTAAACTGCTTAAAGCAAATGTTGTTGATGAAGCCTACATTCCCTCTAGCTGCTCTTGCTCCCGCCCTCAGTCCATTGTGCTTCGGCCCCACGCTCACCCGCGCGCTTCCGTTCCTCTTCCTTTGTTACCCTCGCGTCTCACTGCTTGGTACTCTTTCTTCCTTCCCTGTCCCGCATCATAATAGCCAACTGACCTCTTGCGCTCGATTCCTCACCCAGGGCATTCGCAGATATGGAATCCGAACTCTCTGACACAGACTCAGCAGTGCGTCGAGATGCAACTAAATAATCGCAGCCGTTCTTGGATGTCCGCAGTTCCCAAGAATCGCAGGTGTGTGAACATGAGATTCAATTTTCCAGCTGCGGAGGTGAGAAAAAGGAATGTACATAGCTGAGGCGGGTTGCTATGGGAGCGCTCCGCTCAGATATAGAAGGATAATCAGGCAAAGTTGTGGATATGTGGTCTGTCGGGACGCCTTCTTCCTAATTTGATTCTTTTACGCTCCTCTTCCTATCGTAGACCGAGGTTACGTTGTTCCATCAGTTTCAACCCTTGTCAACTTGTCTTACATTATCCTCGCTTTCCCTATTTTAATACAAGCGTTATAATCCTCTCCATCCTTTCGACACGGTTCCAAATACAATCACGCCCACGCCCACGCTCCATTATCAATCTATACCGAGCTGTGTGCCCTCGCCCTGCCCTCCGACCCGTTCTTGAGCGCATCGCGCTTGCGCGCCGTCAGGGCGCAAGAGCGCACTGAGGCAACAATGTTTTCGGGGTCGACTTTGGGTTGGCGCTTGCAGCGGGGCTTCGGTTGGGGATGGGGTTCGTTTTGCCCTGTGTGAGTAATGGGTGAAGATCAGATGGATCTCAAGGCAAGAGTGGACGCAGACGCACCTTCTTCAAATCAGCGCGCAAGAGTTTAGCGAGACCAGTCAGCGACTTGACTTTCTGTGGTACACGCAGTGAGTCGTAGATTACTTGGAGAGTTGCATGACTTACCAAGCATTCCTCATCCAACTGGTTTTGGAGGAACATGTTCCACTATACTGCACAGCACCAAGTTGAATGAGAGCGCCAAGAAAGAGACAGCCATTCCGCACCTCTAACACTTCCTGCACAAGGGCCTGCTGCACTTGAACACGTGTCTTATGTTGAGTTCTGTTGTGAGCTCCTTCCTGGCAGCGCGCTCCTTCTCCAAACGGATATGTATCTCCTTGAGTGCTGTCTGCATGATCCACTGTGCCGCCATTTCGGGCTCCAGCTCCGCCGCCTGGGCGGTGGTGGACTTCAGGCTGTGGACAGAGTAAGGGCAGGCAATATGGCGCACCTCACCACGCTTGCGCTTCAAGCGCGTGCCTCCTCCTTTAGCCTGGTGTTTTCGTCGATGACAGATGCAAAGGACTCCTCCCATTCAGCGAGTCATGTTCCGATGGCGGCAACAGCATCAATGATTCCGTCCATGGAGGTCGAGGAAGAGGAAGGCAAGAGCTGGAGGTTGGGGAAGAGAGCAAGACACTGAGCTGACGTAAAGTATTACATACAAACACGCACATGTGGCCCCCCGCAGGCAGTTTAACTTTAACTGTGGTTGAATGTTGAACGTTCAGCTGGTTTGGATCTCACATGCCTCACAGGAAATGCAAGTGTTGAATCCACCCAACCCAAATCGGTTCAAGACAACCTGGGAACATCACCAGGACCTGATGGATTCTATGGCAATTACCCTTGCTCTGTCTGATGGAATAGATGCCCAAATACCCTCTCGTAGTTTTCACCACTGGCACCACTATGGACTTTCCCCTCTTCCGTGTAACTTTGAGTGGCCAGCTCGGGCTGTTTGTGCAGCTCTGGCTGCTCCCCCCATTCGTGATGTTCCAGCCGAACCCCCAACAACCAGCGCACATGATGCCCGCCTGGGTGGCAGAACACAACAGCCGCCTCGATTACTCCATGCATCCCCCATTTGCGCGCATTGTGCATGTCCCATTGTGGAATCAGCTACACCCTATGGTGCGTACTACTACATACTTCCCAGCGTGCTCACGTTTAGCGCCGCGCAAGAGCTGCTCGAGCGGAGCCACAAGTGGGAGGGGTGGCCCAGGGCGGGCTGGGTCGAGGTCGGGAAGAAGTGCATGCACTCGGATGCATAGCAAGTGGCTTTCCGAGCCTTGAGCACTGAAACACTAGGTAGTTGGTGGATCCTTCAATTACAACGGCTCAACGAGCACGACTACGCTGGGTTGCGAGAATCCCTTCTTTGAGGTCAGTCCTCCTCAGTTCAATTCTAGTATATCACATTCCTGATTCCCAGCCAGAAATTGAACGGCACCTCATTACAGTAAGCGCCCCTCCTCAAGCTCACAATGCACCACTGATTTACCCACCCCACAGCTGGCACTCCTTGCCGGCATCAAACCCACTGCGCTTGCGGTCCTGGGCATCGCCACCCCGCACTGGCTCGCCCTTGCATTCTTCGTTGCTGGCACCGCTCTCGCTGTCTGTGGCGTCATCAACGGCCACGTCACCTCCGGTATCTTCGAGATATTCTTCCAAGAAGATATCAGGGTGTCCCTGCACAACCGGGAGCACATATATCTCACGCTGGACGCGTCCCCTCGGCTTTGCCACCGAATTCTTGCGCCCTATAACACCACCCATGTCATGCGTAGCCTCCCCCCCATATCCAATTTATTTTATTTTGTGACGAGCCGACGCGCAGGCAAGAACAGGCGCCGCTATCTTCTTTCTCGGCGGCATCCTCACCTTCATCGCGACCGTCCAATTCAATGACACCGCCCGCCCCCCACGCAGTGCCTTGCTCATCGCGTTCCGCATGCTGGCAGCCGTCCCGAGCGCGCTGTATATGACACAGTACTCGTGCACGTTTGTGCACTGCTCCTTGATGGATCGGCAGTTTTGGGAGGAGGGTAAGACGGGCTGAGGTGGGGGAGGAGTCGAGTGATATGCTGTGTTGAGTGCCTTGACAGATGTAACATATCTATTTTAACTCCATATTCTTACACCGTTTCGTGATATCAAGTGACTTTTGCTCTCAGTCTTCGCAATTCCCCACCTACTTGATGTCCCTCATCTCTTCGCCCCAGTTGAAATACCACCATAAAGAGAGAGAGATATAACGACCAGGAAGTGCATATTGGATAGCAGAGCACTCGAGTTGCAGAAAAAGTCTAGACCAGGTACAGTAGCGGATCAATTTCAATGACGGCTAATAGAAGGAATCTCGTCTTCGACTCGGGGCCTGCACTGCTAATTTTCCCCAGGATGGTGCATGATCAAGGGACCAGAAAAAGGGAGCGAAGAGTCCGCATCTACATGCACGGCTGGACATTAGAAGTGCAGCTTGTCATGGTTGGTTGATTGGCTTTTATCTTTCAGGCCGGGGGGGAGGTTTCCGTAAGCTGCGTATAGACAGGTACAGGAAGCGCTGTGGGAGATTTCAGGATCGAGGGTTGTTTCGGAAACTTGAGCTTCGATCTGACTTGGTGCTCAAGCAAGTTCATCTGGGTAAGTCAAGTATGAGCGAAGTCTAGCGCATGAAACCGGGATCCGCCAGTTTCCAGCATCAAGAGATCTTAATTAGGGCGCGTTTAGATTCCGTGCTATCGGGAAGGATACAGACAAGAGGAGAACCGGCAAGGGAACAAGTCTGACTCTTGAATCGAAAGCGCGCAAGATCACAGCATCCTAGCAGTAAGACTCCCAGAAGGCTTGAATGTAGTTGCTACGGTTCAGATGACTCCGAGGCTGGCAAGCAAGATCGCTGGGGTCGAGCGGCAGACCATTGTGAGTTGGTGGAGAGCGGAAAGGAAGGAGGAAGTGATGGGTTCACTTGATCGATGACATAACCATCCTGCCTTCGCTCTCATCTTCTTTGCTGGCCGTCCATCCTCCAAGAACGAGCGAGAAAGAAACCTTGACCCAGAGACAATTATTCGAAGCGAAGAAACAACTGCGAGCTCCAGGAGGACGGAAGGTGGACGGAGGATACTGTTGCTGCTCTCCCCCTCGCACGGCGTCCACCACATCAAGCCACAAGCCACAACCGCCGCCGCACAGAACGGACGAGTTTGGATGCACCAGGAGCCACAGCCTTGCATCCCCTGCTGTTGTGGAAGACGGGTGAGTCGTTTCATGTTTCATTCTTCTTGCGTTTCACGGTATAGCTTCCGTCGTCCCACCTTTGCGCATCGATCTGGGCCCGCTGTTTTATGGGAGGTCTTGACACCATCGCTGGTATGCTGCCTCGAGGTACGCTCTTCTATGGTGCATGCATGTGACTACCTTGCCACCATCCTCAAGCTGGGGTACGAGACGGGACTTGCATTCCAACCCTCATCCTGGCATGTCACTCACAGATTCTATGGCATGTGCCCTTACCTCCCTTCTGGTGTGTGGCCCCGCATCTACTTGCAGCGCTCCTGTGCCTGCGTGTTTCGTTCTCCAGCGCGCTGGATATCCCTGTGTGTCTGCACGTTGCATCCTTCAGCCCGCACGCTGCCCTCTTCTTTCATTTCGTTCCTTCCTGTTCCAATGTGCAGCGGTGACGCGCTGGTCTCATTCTTGTTCCTCTTCCCATGGGCTGGATATTCTTGCGCCCAGGCGCTGCAGCGGGCGCACCATTCTCTCTTCTTCATCCCTTCATTCCCTTTTCTTCCGTTCCGCTGTTTCAATGTGCAGGCTTGCTGGGAATATTCACCCCAGTGCTAGTGCTGTACCCTCGGCGACTTGAAATGTAATCTATATCCCCTGACTTGTGCTCTCAGAATCTCACCTTTTAACCCCTCGACGGCGGCATCCAGCATACCGATCAAGTGGTGGATGGTCTGCACCCACATTCACAGATTTTAAGCTGTGCCCAGGGGTACATACCCCGTTCGACTCTGGGCTTGGGCATGTCACTCCAATGACATTTTTGTGTCCTGATTTTTCGGCGGGTCTGGTCCCTTCCTACCCATCACCACTACTCCTTCGCAATCTCCGGCACACAGCGACTGTGTTCTCCCTTAGCATCTCTGTTGTCGTCCCAAATCCCTGGCATTATTCTTCATATCCCCTTTGTGCGTGATTATCTTCGAAACTTTCTCGCAACCACGATGAAACGATGCTACTCAGGGTGCAGTGGAACGATAACTATGAAGCCAAGATAATGGTCTAAACCAACATAAACAACTAAACAATCAATCAAACAACAACTCCCCCTCCTTATGAGTAATGATAATTGCGGGTGTTCGAGGGTAAAGACCAAGTATTAGGTCAATAGATCGTTTACTGTTCAGAGAACAGGGGAGTGGGATAGACAAGGGTTGTGAAACCAAAGTCGAGCAATACGCGCTATGTTCGAGACTTCGTACAAGCGGTGGGTTCGTGAGTTTTTAAGGCAATAACGGCCAGTAGCCGGCGAGTTTATGTCAATTAAGACGGGTTTGTTGGATTTCTCCGGGTTGGGACACGATACACTCCTGCAGGACCGCAGTATATAACAAAAACACAGAACACAAATCACAGAACACAAAATGCACACACAACACACACACAATATGACCCGCAGTGCTGGACGGAGTCCACACAATTCACAATTCAGTCACACAGTCAATCACAGATAGAATCCAATCCAATCCAATTGCTACCAAAAGTACAGTACTCGGTTTGAGATAACGGTCACTTGGGTCTTAGAGCCACACCGCCGTTGCGTATGTGAACAAGGTAAACCGAGTGATGTCACTGCACCGTTGTGCACGAAACTCCAAAGCAGTCTGCTCCAGAACCTCGCTAAACTACGTCCTGAGCGTCAGTCTTCATCGTCTATGATATGGCTACCTGTGGACACCTTCCCCGTGTTCGGAGCTAGTCTGGTTGCTGTGATAGACCAAAGTTCCACTTGTCTCGGTAAGTGCCGGTGCCATCGTGATTTGGAAAATGGCTACTACGTCTCGAGTTTTTAGTGGGAGATTGAGTCATTGTGTAAATAGCATGCTAGGATATATGTCTACAAATCCCCTGGAGCAAAAGTTCGAAAAGTGAAAAAGTTTTTTCGTCCACTAAGATTTTGCGTTTTCGGTTCGGGCCGGCCATAATCAGTGGCTGTGCTCCGCCATCACTCGTGCTCGTCGTCTTCCTCTAGCTCCACACTATGCCGCGGGTACCCCAGGGCACCCTTCATCAGCACAGGGGTAGCGGGGGAATGTTCACCACCTCTCAGCCTAACTCTGGCCCCTCTCAAACTGAATTAGACGACAACGGAGACAATCTGTGGGAGAGTGATGCAGAATCTGACACCGGTGAAGAAGACATTGACTGCTTGGAGGCTTGGGACGTGCAGCCGAAGCTGCGGACCTGTGATGAGCGCGAAGAGAGACGACGTGAGAAGCGGGAGAAGGCAGCTGCCAAACTCCGTGCCGCTGAGATGCGGAGTGCCGAAAATAGGGAAGGCGGAGCATTGAATAAAAATGCAGGTGCGTATATTCACGGTGGAATATGGACAGTAAATTAATTGTCTTGTGTAGGCACCCACAGGGGAGCTTACGGTGTTGGTGGTGCGTCCAAGCAAACCATTCAATTAAACAAGAAAAAGCTGCGGGATGCCTTCAATTCAGGTTCTCTGAACATCTCACGGGCTGAATTGGATCGCCAGCTGGCTATCATTGATACAACCGCGGCCCCGCTGTCAAAAAATCGACTCCCCTCGCTTCTGGTTCACTGCCGGCTCAGCGAACTCTCATCAATATGTTTGCGAGCCAGAAATGTGCCCGCGCTCCCTCTCCGAATGATGGATGGGAAGAAATTCCCGCTCCTGCTGCTTCCTTTAAGCGCCTCCGAACTGATGCCCCCGAGCTTCCCACGGAGGAGGAGTCTTCGTCTGACGAATTAGATGAGGAGGAGAAGGTGGAGCCGCCGCCAGAGCAGATTGCGGAAGAGGCACGGGAGGAACATGGGGATGAGGCGAGGACTATCGGAGTGAGGTTCTGTTTGCCTCTCTAGTCGATTTTTATCGCTGGATGCCTCACATGGGACGTCTCCAGGCGGCACTCCGTGTTGCTAAATACCATGGTCACGGGCCGGCGTTCCAGCGTGTCATCGCTGCACAGGCTCGCTTTTTTGACGCGAATGGTGCGCTCAAATCCAGCCACTAGGGCCATCGGGAAAAGTCGAACGGCCTGCTTGACGATGAAGGATTTTATCTCGGGGTTCAACGATGGTTGCGAACGCTCGAGGTTGGCACCGTAAATATGTTTTCCCTCGCCTCCATCCTATTTCGTGTCTGACTTTAATTGCAGGTCAATCCGAAATTATTGCAGTGCCATATCAATGAAACATTACTTCCCTCGCTCGCGCTCAAGAAGAAGACAATTTCGATCTGGCACTGTCAGCGATGGCTTTGGCGGCTCGGATACCGCTGCAGAGGCCACCAGAAGGGTGTTTACTGGGACGGGCATGAGCGTAAGGATGTGAGGCAACGGCGCAAAGAATTCCTTGCAGAGCTGCTTGCCTATGAACACCTCCGCCCGATGTACGCCGAGCCTGACATGCGGGAGGTTCTGCCCGAGCTTCTAGGCGACAACATCGAGCACGTTGAAATTGTGCATGATGAGGCCAGCTTTCATTCGAATGACTACCAGAACAACCAATACTGGCTAAAACCCGGCGAGCAGGTCCTCAAAAAGAAAGGTCGTGGTCGTTTGATCATGGTGTCCGCATTTTTGTGCGAACGCTATGGTCTTCTCGCTCTTACTCCAGAGATGATAGCGGAAAACGAGAAAATGGCAGCTGAGCTTCGTTTAGCAATCACAGATTCGACAACAGTGATATATCTAGATAACAAGGCCTCGGGCGACGACTATTGGAATATGAAGCAGATGATTGAGCAGGTAAGTCCTTTTCTTTCTGCATTGACCTTGTCTATTCTAATTGAACAATAGCTCATCATCGCCATTCTTATTGCTCGTCGTATGTTCCCCAAAACTGTCATTCACTGGATTTTCGATAATTTGTCTGCCCACGGGAGTCTTACACCAGACGCCTTAACCACCACCAAGATGAATGTGAACCCGGGTGGGAAGGTTCCGGAAATGCGCGACACCATAATTCCTGACAGCAATCCACACGGCCATGCAGGTGAAGCACAGAAGATGACCTTCGAGAAGAGTCTGCCCGTCAATCACCCGTACAAAGGATTTGAGGGACTTCCAAAAGGAATGAAGGTGATTTTGGCAGAGCGAGGATATACAAAGGACACCAATGGTAAGACGTTGATCGGTGACTGCAGAGCATGCAAACTTGCGAAGTCTCGCAAACCTCATCTCAGCGGTGCTTCGGCCGATGAGGAACGAGAAATGCACGGTGATGACGGAAATGACACGGAAGAGGAAGAAGAAGAATGCCCTGTTGATTGTTGCATGCGGCGCTTGCTCTCGCTTCAACCGGATTTTGCTGGCCAGAAGTCTCCACTCGAGCTGGTGCTGTTCATTTTACTTCTGACAATTTAATTACTCATTCAAATTGTAGCTAATTGCAGCAGCACCCGGGATGGTGTGCCATTTCCTGCCCAAGTTCCACCCAGAAATGAATCTGATCGAATATTTCTGGGCTTGGGTGAAGCGGTGGTTCCGGAAGCGTTCTAACGGAACTTGGCAAAAAGCCAAGGACCTCGTTGATGATGGACATCGTCTCTGCCCCCTTCCCACCATCCGGCGATTCTATCGACGTGCATATCGCTATGCCAGTGTCTACCGGCTAGGTGCCACAGGGCCGATTGCCGAGTTTGCTGTCAAGAAACATCGATCACCCCACTGATAAGCCGTGTACAAACCACAGGTGTATTTTCGCATTTCGCGTCTTTATACTTATAAAGCACGCTCTCTCTATTCTATAAGAGGCTATCGGGAGCTCCGAACGAGTAGCTTAACAGTCACATAGCTTAGGTTCTCTATTGGCATGATCCTATGGTGGTACCTCGACTTGGGGCCAAAGTACGACTTACCGAGAACAGGACTAACTACCTTATATCAGTACCCGTGTGCGTGCGGATGAGCTGAGTGCTAGACTAATATCAAGGAGATGGGAAGGAATACATGACATCGCATGCAGGCGACTGGGGCCTTCCAAAGCGGCCGACTTCGAGATTGTTTACCATTGTGTCTCTTATCGAGAACAGCGCGATAAGTCACATGATGGGTCCAGACCCTTGGATGGGGCGAGACTTCTGTAAATAGACACGGACGACGTGAGTTGCCGACGGCCGAGCGTGCCTACACATCAGAATAGCTGTGCCGGTTAAACATCAAATCGCGATGGCACCGGCACTTACCGAGACAAGTGGAACTTTGGTCTATCACAACAACCAGACTAGCTACGGACACGGGGAAGGTGTCCACAGGTAGCCATATCATAGACGATGAAGACTGACGCTCGGGACGAGCACTAGACGAAGAAGACGCCAGCTCGGAAGCTTCCGTTGGATTAACCAATAACTCTCAAACCGATCGAGTACCAAGGAGACCTCTGACTCATAGAGCCGGCGCGTGGCCAATAGGAGTCAGGGGATTCCCTAAGATTGTCCCGCGGCTCCACGCCGGGACGGAGTGTTTTCCGAGGTGTAGTAATAGATGTGTTGTAAAGTCGAGATCCCAGTAGTATAAAAGCACGTAGTTTAGAGAGGTTCTGGAGCAGACTGCCTTGGGGTTTCGCGCACAACGGTGCAGTGACATCACTCGGTTTACCTTGTTCACATACGCATCGGCGTTGTGGCTCGGAGTTGTCGTTTAGCTCTAAGACCCAAGTGACTGTTATCTCGAACCGAGTACTGTACCTTTGGCAACGATTGGATTGGATTGGATTGTATCTGTGATTGACTGTGTGACTGAATTGTGAATTGTGTGGACTCTGTCCAGCACTGCGGGTCGTATTGTGTGTGTTTTGTGTTCTGTGATTTGTGTTCTGTGTTGTGTTATATACTGCGGTCCTGCAGGAGTGTATCGTGTCCCAAACCTGGAGAAATCCAACAAACCCGTCTTAATTGACATAAACTCGCCGGCTACTGGCCGTTATTGTCTTAAAAACCCATGAACCCACTGCTTGTACGAAGTCTCGAACATAGCGCGTATTGCTCGACTTTGGTTTCACAACCCTTGTCTATCCCACTCCCCTGTTCTCTGAACAGTAAGCAATCTATTGGCCTAATACTTGGTCTTTACCCCCGAACACCCGCGATTATCACTACTCATAAGGAGGAGGAGTTGTTGTTTGATTGATTGTTTCGTTGGTTATATTGGTTTAGACCTTTATCTCGGCTTCATAGTTATCGTTCCACCGCACCCCGAGTACCATTGTATCACCGCAGAGTGCGTGCAACTGAATTGGCCGATGCAAAGGCGGAGTGGAAGGCCAAGGCAGATGCAGTGTTGAAAGGGGTGGTACCGACTCGGACCAAGGGAAAGGGCAAGGCGAAGGCGAAATAGGTACACTGAATTTTGAAAATTCTGCCCGAGATTTTGCGCTTTTTTTTCCCACACTATGATACACCCAGATTTTTTTGAAACGAAAATTTTACCTACTAACTATACCTACCTTTATGCCTAATCCTGAATCTCCAAGGTCCTAGGCCAAATTTGCAGCTTGACATGAAGTCTTGGCTGCAACCATACCACCATAGGATCATGCCAATAGAGAACCTAAGCTCTGTGACTGTTAAGCTACTCGTTCGGAGCTCCCGATAGCCTCTTATAGAATAGAGAGAGCGTGCTTTTTAAGTATAAAGACGTGAAATGCGAAAATACACCTGTGGTTTGTACACGGCTTATCAACGGTGTGGAGGAATTCTTCCTCCGGCATGTCTTGATGAGGTAGTGGCAGAAATTCGCAGCGGACCTACTGCAGAGGCCACGATTTGATGACGATCCAACTCACTTCACCAGCCACCAGCAACATCAACATCAAAATTACGGGTACGCCTGCAAGTCATTAGGACCAGCTGGCCTCTAACTTTCTGTGTTGACTCAGATCTTGGATGACTGATGATCCTTCACTTCTCCACGGCTGCGCGATTTGTCCCAGGCGCAACAGTCCTTGAGCGACTTGTGCTTGGACTTTAGATATAGTATCCTGAAGAGCGAATGACCCTATGCCCTCAGGTATGTACAACAAACTTCCGTCTAAAGTTCATTTAGAGATCCTAGTCAACTTAGGCAAATTGTCTACGACTGACCATACAGACGTACCAAGCGACGACCCTCAACAACGTTAAAGTCACCTATGGAGCCCCCATTTGGCGGATTCCTACATCTCAGCTCACGCTTCGCGCATTCAGGGAAAAGGTGTTGACCTAGAGAGAAGTAGACACTGCGGGGATCAATATCTTTTATCACTGGAAAACAGGCCTAGAAGTGTGTTGTACTCTTTCCTAGGCCAACTTTTACTACAACAAAAAATGGGATAAAATGCTGGCGGTTTCCAGGGCAGTTTTCGCCGGAGATTGGTACAATTCTTCCCCAGGTTAAACCGAACAAAGAGGCCATATTTCTCCCTCACTGTTTCGGAGAGAAAGGCACAACATTTTACCAAGGGGAAATTTCCGGCCCGTGTTTCCCCCGGAAATATCCGAGATCTTTGTCCAAGAATTGATGGGGCTAAAAGGAACATCATTTCCTTGAGTAAAAGATGGGCTTTCTCTGAAAGAGATTACCCGGAAAATTCCGAGCTTTTATTTTCATTTTTTTACCTGGGAAAATGTGAGCGCACAAGCGCTGTCACGCTTTGATACCAATCTCCACGTGACAACGCCGAACCTAAGCGCTGAAACTGAAGCACCAAAGGACACGTGACACCGGAACGCAACGATGATGTCAGGGATATGTATAGATGAAACGCCCGGGGATAATAGGACATGTTGCTACGGGACGTTCAACAAAAGGATTTCCTAACTTATGACAGGTGTAGCCCCACACACGACTACGGGCTATTGTAGTTCACACGGTTCATAGAACAGTATTTAAGCAGTGTAGTTATTGCCTGTATTCTTTAGTCTTTTATTCAATCATCTTTTCGAGACAACCACTCGCATTCCCCAATCCGCTCTCTTGTAGAGTTGGACGCGAAGTCTTGACTGTGACATAATAAAAGACTCCCCTTCTTACCCTCGTACCGCCCCTACCCCTTTCCAACCCCGCGCACTCCTTGCGCACCAAACCCTACCCACTCGACACTGCACCCCGCAGTCGTCATTCTTACCTCTACCTGGACTCTCGTATCTGAAGCTTCATTTTCCCCCTTCAACATTCACTTCGTCCACACCAAAGTAAAACAATTGCAGCGCCCCTCATGTGCGGTCCATTTTAAATAGACAGACATCGTGCTACGGGAAACGTTGAGTCCGTCCCCGCGCTAAGACAGTCGCAGGAGTGCTAGTCCAACCTTCGGGGAGGATTACCTCGCTATCGTCGGGAGTGTTGTAGAAGACCCGGGATAGTTCTATTCGCAAGAGACCGCTTCGAACCACACCACCCGCCTCGTGCGGAACAAGAAAAGCCGCGATGTTTCGCGCACCCTCGACCGGCTCTTCGGAGTCCCCTCCTAATTCGCCCCACTGCTCCCCTACACCTTCACCGCCGCGTGCACTACTTGCGCTCCCCCCTCCACCTACACCCGCGCCTATTGCGCCTTCCCTTTTCCCATCCCCCGCCACACAACTATACCACAGCTTCCCCAACATCGCCGAGATGTCTCGACCCGCATCACCAACACACAGCAAACCCATGGAGCATGCCTCCTCCCCCATTGATACCCCCGCCCCGAGGTCCCACATAACCTCAAAGATCACCCTCGCCGCCACGCCGCCGCACTTTGATGGTGTGGACAGGTCCAAGTGGGATACTTGGAGAGACGCCCTCAAGACCTTCATGTGGGCGTACGGCGCGGAGTTCGCAACCCCGAAGGTAAAAATAGCCTTCACCATCTCGCTGCTCGGCAGCAAAGATGGCGCGCCCACCCCAGCCTCAAACTGGGTCCGTAATTGGCGCAGAAGAGTACTAGAGGGAGACGACGAGGAGTTACCCCACAACGACTCCTTCAAGAACTTCCTGGATGATCTGTCCAGAACGTTCAAAGACCAAAACGTGCGCCAGACGGCATACATTCGCCTCACCATGACGAGGCAAGGGAAGTCGGCTGTGGCCGATTTCATCCAGGCGTTCGAACTGAACACAGAGGAGGCGGGCTACAACCCGCACAACGAATATGGGGACCATGATCAGTTCCTATGCGAAAATCTCGAGAACCTCGTTAACCCGGAGGTTCGCACCCAGCTGTACACAGGCGGCATCGAGATCCCTGAGGACTACCTCGGGCTGAAGAGGAGGATGATGACCATCGGTCGTGTCCTTGAACGCCAGAAGCTGCGAGACGTGCAGCAGAAGCACAACACCGGGACACCTTTCTGGGTCCCTGCGAAGATCCCGGTCGCCCCTGCCGGTAATACCAGGGGGACCGCGCCAAATCTGGCGAAGAAGCTGGCTCCAGGGGAGACAGCACCAATGGACGTTGACGTGTCCCAGACAAAGGCGGCAGCCTTCAAATGTTACAACTGTGGCAAGGAGGGCTACATGGCACGAGAATGCCCGCAACCACGCCGGGAGCGTGGGAGAATCAATGTCCGTTCACTGCGGACCGACGAAATCTCAAAGGAAGACTTCAAATTCCTTTTTGAGCAAGCCTGAGCCCGCTTCGGGCAGGATTTTTAAAGAGGGCCCCGGTCACGGCCAACCCGGTGCCCCCTCCTTCGAATAAATATACTCTACTTGATGCAGAGTCCCCCATACAAATCCCCAAGAACGACTTTATAAATATTATTTAAAAGTGCATTAGTCTACGTACCCAGAACAGTATAGTAGTGGATAGTGTAGAAAAAGACAAAAACAAATACATATTTTGGAGAACAAGAATCACATCATTAACATTAAAAATCGTCGCATGGATGAAGAGAACAAGCGCTGGAGCGCATTCAAAAAGGCCCCTGGAACCTAAACCAGTGAGAACAATAGTGCGGATAAAAAGGGCGACGATGTCGCGATGGCTCAATCCTCAAAAGAGGAGGAAGCGCCAAAAGCAGTACGAACCCAAGTCCCATTTGGACTCAAGAAGCAAGAAGCAGCACGGTGGCTGGCACAACGCGCAATGGGGATAACTGAATCCCGATTGGCGCAGGAACTCCGGGAGTTCCAGAAGCAGCGGAACAAGCATGAGATGCTCGTTTCAGTCGAATTGTTGTCTCCTGAGATGGGAAAAACTCGCCGCGTCAAAGCGCTGTTGGACAACGGATGCACAACGACATGCATTGATCGGGCGTATGCGAAGGCCGAAGGATTTGAGCTCAGGGAGCTCGATCAGAAGATCATTGCTCGGAACGCAGATGGATCCGAGAATGTGGGCGGACGGATCACTCATTACGTAGAGTTGATCATGGGAGTCGGAATCCACCGTGAGAGGCAATGATTCCTCGTCACGGGCCTCGGGAAGGCTAGGATATTTATAGGATATGATTGGTTGTTTAAACACAACCCAGAGATTGACTGGCGGGGCCAGACAGTCAAATTCAGCTGTTGCCCTCCGGAGTGCAACATGACTGGCAGCGAGGCTGCCGAGGGATGCGAGAAGGAACCCCTCGAGGAGGGAGAGTCGATATTGATGGTCGACTTTGCGGAACATGTGGATCTCCGCGTGAAGGGCACGCAGGCCCAGCAGATGGTGGAGGGAGCGTATGTGGAAAAGGAGAAGATGACAGAGGATGCCGTCCTGGAACAATATCGCGAATACGTCAAGGTGTTTGCGAAAGAGTCGTTTGATAAGCTACCAGAGAAACGACCCTGGGACCACGCAATCGAACTTAAGCCTGGATCGAAGGCTGTAGATTGCAAAATCTATCCGTTATCGCAGAACGAGCAGGGGGAGTTGACGAAGTTCCTAGAGGAGAACTTGCAGAGCAGACACATTAGGCCGTCCAAGTCGCCGATGGCATCGGCGTTCTTTTTTATCAAAAAGAAGGATGAAAGCCTTCGACCGGTACAGGATTACCGGAAGCTTAACGATATGACAATCAAGAATCGTTATCCATTGCCGCTTATCTCGGAGCTGGTACACAAACTCCGAGGAGCGAAAATCTTCACGAAGCTAGATATTCGATGGGGATATAATAACATTCGGATCAAAGAGGGAGATGAGTGGAAGGCGGCATTCCGAACGAACAGAGGCTTGTTCGAGCCTTTGGTCATGTTCTTTGGGCTCACCAATTCGCCCGCTACTTTCCAAACAATGATGAATGACATTCTTCGCGATCTCATAAACGAGGGAAAAGTCATTGTCTACCTCGATGATATTCTTATTTTCACGGACACCCTGGAGGAACACCAGAGTATTGTCAAGCGAGTACTGGACATACTCGCCAAAAACCAGCTATATTTAAAGCCATAGAAATGTGAATTTGAACGGACCGAGATCGAGTATCTCGGCGTAATTATTGGACACAACTCGATGTGCATGGATCCCATCAAGATCCGCGGCATTACCGAGTGGCCAGAACCCAAGAACCTCAAGCAGGTGCAGGCATTCTTAGGGTTCACCAACTTCTACCGCCGGTTCGTGAGAGGTTATAGTGAGGTGGCCAAGCCGCTCACACGATTAACCGGGAAGGAAGGCTTCTCCTGGGGAGAAGCACAGAAATCTGCGTTCCAGAAGCTAAAGGACCGGATTGCCGAAGACGCAGTTTTGGCACTTCCCATGGACCACGGAAAGTTCCGGCTAGAAGCCGATGCATCAGAAGGAGTGACTGGAGCGGTGCTCAGTCAGGAGCAAGAGGGGGGGTGGAGGCCGATAGTGTTCCAATCCCACGGACTCAATGAGACGGAGCGAAATTACGAGATCTATGACAAAGAGATGCTCGCGATAATGCTCGCATTGGAGGAGTGGCGATTGCTCTTGATGGGCGCAAGGGAAACATTCGAGCTTCTAACAGATCACCAGAATCTCCAGTATTTTAAGAGTCCGCAGAAAGTCAATCGGCAGCAGGCACGATGGATAGTAGAACTATCTGAATACGACTTCACGCTTACCCATCGGGCTGGAGCCCTGAATAAGAAAGCGGACTTATTGTCCCGCCGGGCGGATCACGATCAAGGGAAGAACGACAACGAGAACATTGTCCTTCTCAAACTGGAGTACTTCCGATCTCAGGAGATTATTGTGGAAGGGCCGGGGGCCACGATCATGTCACAGATCAAGGCCACGAAGCGCGTAGATAAGAGTGTCAAGCTGGCGCTTGAAAAGAAGCTCCCTGGATGGGAAAAGATCGAAGACATCATTTATTACAACGGATTGATCTATGTTCCTTTTGATAAGGAACTCCGCGATAAAATTATTGGTTTGCACCACGACTCCGTTCTGGTTGGGCATTCCAGAGAGAACCGCACGCAGGAATTGATTGAGCGAAACTATTGGTGGCCGAGGCTCGGCAACCAAGTCTCTATTTACATCAAGGAATGTGAGGCATGCCAACGCACACAAGTCCACCGATATAAGCAAGGAAGGCTGAATCCGCACGGGATTGCAGAAGGACCCTGGCAGGTCATATCAGAGGATCTCTTCGGACCACTGCCGTTCAGCAACGGCTTTAATGCTATTCAAGTTTGGGTGGATACATTCTCGAAGATGATCCACGCCGAGCCAAGACATGGAGTTGACCTCCGAAGGAATGGCCCGGTTGACCCGAGATCGCGTGATTAAATATCACGGGGTACCGCGGAAGATAATCTCGGATCGGGATCCAAGATATGTCTCCGGCTTCATGAAGGAGCTTAATCGGCTCCTCGGGATTAAGATGAACTCGAGCACGGCCTTCCATCCGATCACTGATGGACAGACGGAGCGCATGAACCAGGAGATAGAGAAATATCTCCGCATTTTCGTAAATTATCGCCAATCAGATTGGGCGGAGTGGCTCGCTTTGGCCGAGTTCACTCACAACGATAAACAAAGCTCATCGACGAGCATGTCGCCGTTTTTCGTGAACATGGGATACCATCCCTGGAAGGGGATAGAAAATGCAGTCGAGTCACGCAATGAAGCCGCGAACGACTTTGCCGAGAAAATGAAAAAGATCCGCGACGAGGCGGCAGCAGCGCTGGAAAAAACCAAGAAAACCATGAAAAAAATACTATGATATTCATAGGCACGAGGCACCTAACTTCAAGGTCGGCGATAAGGTGTGGCTGGAAGCCAAAAATATCACCACAGATCGCTCAACCAAGAAGTTTGATGACAGAAGGCTGGGACCTTACGAAGTGTTGGAGAAGATCGGAGCTTCGGCATACAAGCTCAGATTGCCTGAAACGGACCAGTCACATCCGGTTTTCAACGAGGCACTGCTGACACCCTATATCGAGCCACCGATTGGACATAGAGAAGAGAGGCCGGCACCTCAGATTGTGCAGGACCACGAGGAATACGAGGCGGAGGAGATATTGAAGCACCGCAAACGTGGCAGAGGCTTCCAATATCTAATCAAGTGGAAGAATTATCCTCTTGGGGAGAGGACGTGGGAACCCAGGCGTCATTTGACGCACGTCAAGAAGATCCTTGATAAATATAACAAGGATCACGGCATTAATATTCGCGCACTCCCGATCTTTCCGAAAGGTCATTGGGATTATTTAATCAAAAGGTACAAGCATAAGGAGGAGTCCTTGCAATACTCGATGAAGAAATTATTTATTCCCGAGTCCAACACGTTCATTGAAGTCAACGAGGACGTTGATCCTAGAGGGGGGGGTAATGTCACGCTTTGATACCAATCTCCACGTGACAACGCCGAACCTAAGCGCTGAAACATAAGCGCCAAAGGACACGCGACACCGGAACGGAACGATGATGTCAGGGATATGTATAGATGAAACGCCTGGGGATAATAGGACATGTTGCTACGGGACGTTCGACAACAGGATTTCCTAACTTATGACAGGTGTAGCCCCACACACGACTACGGGCTATTGTACAGTATAAATATGCTGTAGTTCACACGGTTCATAGAACAGTATTTAAGCAGTGTAGTTATTGCCTGTATTCTTTAGTCTTTTATTCAATCATCTTTTCGAGACAACCACTCACATTCCCCAATCCGCTCTCTTGTAGAGTTGGACGCGAAGTCTTGACTGTGACAAGCGCGGCCTTCTTAGCGCCCTCTAAGTGCTCGACTCCGCAGGCACTAACATGCTCTAAGATGGCACGCACGGCTTCAAAGTCATCACAGAGTCTTCCAGCAGTCACATTGCAATGTCAGTGCAGCGAATGAATATTAGAATAGCTATGAACATAGACAGTGCACGTAAATAGATACAGAGAGGCCAGGAACAGGCCAGAAAGATCGGAGATAGATAACGACTCACATTGTTTGGTCTGGCATCCTGCACCTCCAACTTTTGACTTTTGACCTGCTGAGCGGGTCGGTGCCGCTGCAGTATCTGGCCATCTGTCTCGACCACCAGCAGGAACAGTGGTCCACGCAAGAATTTGCTCTATAGACAGAAATTGGGTGAGAATATTGCATATGTCCCGCTATGTGACCTTATGTGACCTTATGTGATACTGTTATAAAACCACGATATCATTGCCAAATAAGTAGAGAAAATGTTACACAGAGCATTTTCAGAGCTCTAAGAGCCACCTAAGAGCTATAGAATGTATCAAACACTACTAATTCACAAGTTATCCAAATTCAGCCAAGCCATGACTCAGCCATGGCTTGGTCAGCTGGCTACAGCTGGCTTATTTTTAGCTTGGCTTGGCGGCTCAGCCGAGTCGAGCCAAGCCGCGGCAACACTAAAGTCAGGACAATGATATGCAGAGGACTCAAAAGCTAGCATAGACCGCGTAATGAAAGATTGTGTATCAGCCGGGTGCGTGTGGGGTGAGTGATTCAAGTAGTGGTCTAGCAGATTCGGAGTGTTGTCCCAAACAGGATTGTTTGGTCTGGCATCCTGCAATCTCACCCCACCTGCTGCCCGGGTTTGCGCCCACTGCTGTGTCTGGCCACCTGATCCGACAACCACCATTCTTGAGGCTGCAGATGTCATCACTTTTGGACTCTCCTCTGACTGCCATCCTTTCCTGGATACTTGACGATTTGAGGCTGGTCAGCATCCCTCTGGCATTTATTTGACCAGTCCGATGTGCTGAGCTTCTGGATAGACATGTGGGATGCACTCAGGGTTCCAAAAGTAGGCCCCTGGTTCCGGTTCACTTTCACGGCATCACTGGCCTCAGATGTCAGCAACAGAGTCACTTTCAAGAAACATACCCAGTTGCTTTGACGAAATGCCAGTGGGATACTGACCAGCCTCAAATCGTAAATCATACAGGAAAAGAGCGGCAGCCAGAGGAGAGCCCAAAGGTGATGAGATCTGCATCGTCCAGAATGGTGGCTGACAGGACAGGTGGCCAGATATAGCAGCGGCACAAACCCGCTCAGCGGGTCAAAAGACAGAGGCAGGATGCCAGACCAAACAATCCCATTTGGGCTGGGTGTGCGCTCATTGTCCCCTTTGCCCGCTGTACGGCTCTTTTTACCGCACCCGGACCTTTCTGCGTGCTCAGACCAGGACGCGGACTGGCTGTTCTTGCTGCTCGCCTTTGGTATTTTACCGTCAGGCAACTATGCCTACATTTGTCTGCACTGACGCGGACGCTTGGGCGCCTTGCTCATGCCACTCGCTGAGGGCCTCATTCTGCACAACTGCCTTCCCTCTTGTGCTGGCCACTATGTGTGAGAGCACATGGCAAACATTTACGGTCCCTCTGTTTCGTCACCTTCCGTGCACTATGTGTGCATGTGTCGGAGCCTGTTTGATTGAAATATCCTCCAGATTGTTGTGGCTGTACACCAGTGTATCCGTTGTCTATTGGTACGCCCCTTGACATCTCACCGCTACACCTTGTTGATCCTGGATGCTCCAGATGTACCCTTCCTGCCTTTGGTCCTTCTCCCTCGTTTTCTTCCCCTCTCAGACTTTGCAGAGACAGATGTCGTCTGCGTTCCCCATGTTGTTCCAATAATATTCTCCAATCCAAAACTGAGTGTTCGGCCCAACTGACGGCACTGTTCCAGCTTGCAGAGCTGACCCTCATTCATTGCAAGGAGCAAATTCTATGTTCAACTCTGCTTTGGTTGTACTATTCTATTTTAGCATGCAGCGCGCTCTCTGGATCTAACTCGGCTGGGAGCATCGTTCTTATTCCGGGCAAGAGCTAATTGCACTTTCTGCTGGGCGTCGTGGGAGAGAGCATACAACACTTTTCGTGTCATGCGCGACGGCATACAGCTCTTTTCACCACATCCGGACCTTTCTGTGTGTCCAGGTCATGACAGCACCGAGTTCGGCAGCTCTATGCCTACATTTGTCTCTCGCTGTTATGCATGTCCAAACCAGGATGCATGCAGCCCGGGAAGCAGCTTACTTAATTGGCCACAGACAGTAGGTCTATATCCAGACTGCAATGATGTGGGGGCTTTGAGCCACTTGCACGTCTTGGGGCGCCTTGCTCACACCACTTGCTGGGCGTCTGCCCAAATAGGACTGTTGCATGGTGAGTGTTGTGAGTTAGCCTCTTATAAACAGACAATACAGCAATATTCGCTTGTACCTCGCAATGTTGCTAACTGCATTGCCCACGGCACTTACTCAGTTGAGTGCAATATTATTTGAATCTGGTTTCTTACCTTGAGTGCCGCAGAAGGCCCCCGGTCACTCGGCCCTAACTAGGTCCGCTGGGGGCCCAAAATTTTCGTTGATTTACTTTACGATTTTAGGCCTCCAGGGCGTAGATTTACCTTATGTTGGACCTAGTTCCAGGTGGTAAAATGACGCAAAATTCCGATTTTCCCTCCATGATCTGAAAATTTAGTAGCTTTCGTCCATATGAGTTGTGGGTCGCATTCAGGATGAAATTCTGCACAAGACTCATTGTTTCTGGTGGCTAGCAATGCACCAAGGCCGCAAAAAAAAATCTCGCTGCGCGCAATTTACTTTACAACAGACCTAGTGGCCTGGCTTTCAGGTTGATTTACCTTACGATGTGGACGCGTTGATAAGCCGTCTACAAGGCCAGCCTTGCAAACACGCATTTTGCGATCTTTAGCGCGCATCTAGAGTTAGCACGAGACCCGAGTGTGTAACTAAGGGCTAGAGCCATACAAATGGTGCCTACTATCAAGGGGATAATTATCATCCACTCTGTGAACGATGGACAGCCGTAATAGTATATATTCACGTGAATATCTACTATGTTGACCAATATTTGTTGTAACGACGCGATGCAACACATCACGTGACTGACCGGCAGTCAGGGATCATTAACCGCACTCCGGTCGACATCGGGTTTAACCGGGTCTGGGTCTATTCCGAGTGGCGGTTCGGTCCGCGCTAAGGGGTTTGGTCCACAATAAGAGTAACGAGGGGACCAAGCTCCCAACCAGGGAGTTTGGGGTATCGATAGGAAGCTACGGTTAGTCCGGAGCTAGCCTATCGCGAAACAGGACGAAGGGAAGAAGAATATTAGAGATTAGTGGTCGTTCGCTCAACAGGAGCTGCACCATATACCCGATCGAAACCAGGGACCATAGGCCCGAAGCCGGGCCAATATGTCAACAAGCGACATAAAGGAGTTCCTAGGAAGCCAATCACATTAAATAGCTCAGGCAATTAGGATACCAGAGTTCATATCGTATTAAGTAAAATATATCCGCGATAGTGTCATCACATAGTGTAAGCGTAATTAGAGTAGTATAAAGCTAATGTAGAAAGAGCGAGGACGGCACTGAATCACCACCCAGTTAGAGTTTATCTCAAACAACCAGGCAGTCGCATTTAGGGCTTTGTTCCGGACTCCTTATTGTCCAACGAATATAGGCTTTTGGTTATCTGCAATAGTGTTCTGCTTTGAGTTTTATAGGCAGTGACCCCTGTCTTGAGTACCTTGTCCCATAGGCAGTGATCCCTGTCTTGAGTACCATTTGTGCGACTACAGAAGAGTTGGCTCGGTTACGGAATTGCGTATTGTGTATCGTGTTGTATCAGAGGCTTGTTGGTCTCCAAAGCGGACTTACGTCCAAACCAAACCCTACCGGCCATCCACGCCGTTATCTGCACTATAGCTGTGAAGCTTTACAATCAATCAGTGTTGTAACCTTGACTCGTCAAAGAGCGTGTGTCGTATTGTTGATTTGAAGACTTTCCTTCGGAATAAGCTTCACATACAAACCAATTACTTGATTTATCAAAGCCTAGTTTCCTTAGACCTATACTACAACCCTAGGTCTATAAAAACCCGTCTTTCTCGTCAGGTCACCCTAAGGGGCATACAAGGAGTGTTTAGTGTTTGGGATTTGATTGTTTGAGTGTTTGAGTTGTGTTAGTCTCTCTCGTAGAGTCTGGTTCAGTCTCACTCGTTCGACAGTTGGGTTTTGTTTATATTTCACTTGCAGCCTTAGACCCTGAGCAACCGTTTCAGCGTGAAGGCCAAATTTTGGGTGTTGATTTACTTTACAGCGGACCTAGTTAACCCTGAGTGATCGGGGGCCTGCCGCAGAACCCATGCTGTTCCTGAGGCCGCATGGGCTGTTGAGAGCTACATCCCTGATTTTAAAGACATCCTCAGATATCTGAGCTGGGTTATATAAGTGGCTGTGCCATACCCTTCAAAGCAAAGTATGACTAAGCCTCCTCCCCTTTTGCCTAACCCACACCAAATGAGGTTGCGTGCTTTGAGCCATTTGTGCACTTTAGGGAGCCTTGCTACCCACTGGGTGCCTACCTAAATACAATCATTTTCATCTGGCAGTGACTTCGCTGAGGCATCAATGCTTCATACTGAGCGTTCTTGATCTCCACATCCCCGAGTCTGCGGGAAAAATGTCCCTCATGACAGCTCATGACCTCAGTGTTTGGGTGCAAAACCCCTTGGGAAATTTCCACGTGGCCAGCGACGGCCCTCTAGAACCTTGCTGTATTTACAGCAATTGGCAGCTACCGACATATACACAATTGGTTGTGACTGCGTTGGGGGAAATCTCCATTGAATTCAACCAGGAAATAATGCAGCTATAATGTTACAATGATAACAATGGCTACGGAAAGCTAGCACCCCTGGGTCTCAACCGCTTGTTGAGCCTGTACCTCGCTAGCCTCCCTGGGAATTTATCGAAATCTGCCAACCCCTGTTTTCTTCGGCTTCCGGCTCGATGTCCCTGCAAAACCACCACAGTGATGTACTCTTCCACAAGTATCCAACGAATCGCTGCTTATTTACAGCAATTGGCAGTACCGAAGGCATGAATCAGAAAATTGCCGTTTTGGGCAATTTTCGATTTGCGCGACCGATTTGCCCATAACTCGACAGAATCTTCACCAAATGAGCTGAAACTTAGTTAAATAATCCGGCCTAATTCATGTGCTATTAGTGATAGAAAAATATCAGCGAAATAATAATATTTTTCACCGTGTATCATGTCAGCTTCTTCCGACTGTCTAATTTAGCTTTCACAAACAGTGTAAAGGGTGGAATAGATAATAATAATACAAGGCGGCAGTGAATCTATCTAGGCCTGCTCTCACAGCGTTCTGTGGAAGAAGGCCTCACGGAGTTCTGCGGAAGAAGGTGGGGCCCTCACCTTCTTCCCCAGAACGCCGTGCGGGCAGGAACGAGGGAAGAATATGTATACATAGGGAAAGGCGCAGACGAAAGATGATTAAAAAAATAAGGACCAGCAGCATGTCAGAGCATCACATGTCCATCGTGAGGAAAAAAGGAGGCTGAGAGGATGAGTTGGCTGAGCAGCAGATCAGCAGGTGTTTGCTGGGTAGCCGGAGTGTACCACTGGCTTCCGTACATTCTGTTTGAACAATTGCGCACCAAGATATGTGAGGCGTCGGTAAGGATCAGAATAATGGTGGCGCTGCACTTACATACTTGAATCGGTGTTGGCCGGCGAGTCAAACCGGTGGATGCGGGACAGCGAGATATTTGCTCTAGGGAGCGTAGATCTCGAGCTCTCCATGAATGTGACCCGGCCCTGCCATGTTTCGTCGGGCCGAGCGAGGCCAAAGGTTGCGCGCGCAACAATCAACATTGGAGCTATTCCCTACAAACTGCAAGTCAGGATGTGATTAGGCTGTAGCCAAAAAAAATGCACTGTCATCTGAGCAACAACTGCCTGAGCATACCCGTCGTTCGACGATTCAGTAACCAGCTGGGGAAGAAAGATGATCAGAGTCACAGAGTACAGCATGGCAGACTCCACGACCATCTGTACCACACGGCCGTATCCCATCGCTCTCTGTGCTGGGCTCGGTCATGTTGATAATGCGCAAGATGATCAAGATTGTCACGAGGCATGTCGTTGCGAGGGAAAGTGAGAAATATGGGGTTACAAAGTCGATAAAAGAGTTCCTGTCCAAGTTGGGATTGATCACATATGCAGCCTGTTCGGCAATACTGCGGAATCCAAGAGCTGACAGTCATTGTTCAGGCGGTGTCAAAATTTCCGGCAAAGGGGATACCAACCTGCTCCGACCAAGGTGCAGATAATGGGCAAGAGCACTATCAACCAACTGCAATTCCATATTATCCAGCATCTCCAAATCTCAATACAGAACTTAGCTGTGGGTTCCGGGGATAGTTAATTTGAATCTCACCAGTACACAATCCGCAGCAAGCGTGTTGACCGTAAGCACCACAGCCGAGAAGACAGTCAACCACAAAGGTGGCTCGACCAGATACACCGGAGTGAACTCAGGGGTATCTGTGTGATCAACGAATGCATTCTTGATGAGGAGCCAGCAACAAGCAACATGGACAGTCGACAGAGTGTACATGAGAACGATTGAGAGGAAAATCCATAAATTGTTCTTGTGCATCTCCCTTTTGAATACTAGATGTAGAATTCAGTCGAGTCGGAGCTCACGGAACGGAGAGATTAAGCACTCATTGCATAGAGGGTGAGGAAGAATAATGCAGTGTAAAGCCCTATGGAGACAAATATGAGAGGGGAATATCCAGGAATAGAGGGTCTGCCTTGTCATTCACATGGATTTCGAGCAGTGTTTGCTGCAAATAGACTGGCCAGACTGCGAGAAGGTCACTGAGAGAGGACATGCTTGAAGGTGGACAATTCCTAAGAATTTATGACGCTGAAGGGTCCGTTATATGGCTGAGAACAGCGGAGATTCCTCGGACACTTGCATGCTCGGCAGATATACCACTAGGAGCTGCCGAAACCTTCAGTTGATAGAAGCCCGGAAATGAAGTGATCGTGTTCGACCGGAAGCTTTATTGGGTCGACTATTTTGAGCATTGGGCAGCTACTGAATAGAATCGGCAGCAGGGACTTTGGGATGATGAGGGGGGTATAAGACCCTCACTGAAGTTTCGACCTGGGATGAGATCATCGAGACGCAACCCGTTCAATATGGCCATATCCAGAAGGCTTACCAAAGGTCGGGCTACCTCGTTGATCGTGCTCAACCATCATACTTTCTATTTTGGCGCATTCTGACATCCCGTGATACATAATCCCGTAATCTTCCACCCACACTGTCGACTGTTGTGGCGGCCGAGGGACGGGCATGCACTATGGGGCGGGATATTGGTAGTGAGCCGTGAATGTGTCTCCAGGAACGATTTGGACTTCATCATGTCGGGCATCTATTTCGGGTCGGGAAGAATGTCCAGGATAACACTGTCATTATACAGCATGATCCCCTCTGTAGTCATCATGCACAGGTCCGCTTTGAGGAGCTTCTGCGGTCGGTCATTGAGGAAATAGGACCGCATGATATGGTGTCCGGAGATAAAATCTACCTGAAGTGGGAAATGTCAAGCGCAAAGGATGCTGGGAGGTGCAAGTTCCAACGCACAAAACAAATTTCGTGCTGTATTGTCGTAGTTATACTTCACAGATCAGCATGGATACAGTCAACTGACAAGTCCTTGCGCAGAAGAGGGCGCTGAAGCAGGTAGCGAGTACAGGAGGCATCCCAGGGAGTGACTTACGAGCAAGGGAGGGGAGTGTGCGCACCTCTGGTGGGATCAGATGACGTGTGAAAGAACCGGGTGTAGAAGGCTTGGAAGGTCACGGGCTCCTACGCTAGGCAGAAGGAGGTTAATTTGGCCTCCGGGGTGGTAGTTCACCTGGTGGACATCCATTCTCGAGAGGATACGGTCATGTTCCAAATTAAATTAAATTAAAAGATGGCGGTAAGGGATGTCCAGGCCCAATTTGATTTTGAGTTGGACTACACCCGAAACATACAGGATTAACCCCAGAATCTGGGGTGAAACCATCAATCAAGGTGTCGGCTGCCCGGTTATCAATTCCGCAAGGTCGTCATCTCTGCGTTCTAAGTTACCTCGCTTAGCCAGGCCCAATTGAAGGGTATCAAGCTGTTGTCGACCAGTGGTCATCCCTTCCCTCGGTACAATTGTTGGATCGCCGAGAAGGAACTTGGGTTCGACTTCCCGACGACGTGAAAGGTCAGTGACAGGTGATTGTTTTTGCCAGTCTTGTCTGTAGTAATAGTAGAGGAGGGGATGGAGTGTCATTAGAATTCTGCATATGCTACAATAAATTGAGTGGTTAAATCATGCTCAGGAGAAACAAGGGGTTTTTACGCCCTCGCGGTGCTCTAAGTCCGACATTGGACCATGTAGTGAGGCAGGTACCCCGAAGCATCTGCCCACGAGCCTTCACTCTTGAAGATGGAGAATGCACGAGAATCAGAGTGCTACAAGCGAGAACGATTGGCGAAGAGGAGGGAAGGGTGAAGGGTAATTTGCCAGTCAGCTGCTTGTGCTGTACTCGTGCGCGGGGCGTTAAGATATTTGATGCTGATCTGTACAAAATCTGTGTCGCGCGTCCAAATGCAAGTGCATGGCTGTCCGTGGGAGTCACTGAGTTCGTACGTAGCACCTGTGCTCGCGCCTGGTTTGACCTCAATGTGACGAGTGCCGTTCGCACGAGGGAGATCTAGCTTCCCATTGGATGTGGACGTAAAGTCCAGAGGAATGGGCTGGAGAACTGCCGCAGGCCTTGCCAGCAGGTTGGGAAAGCATCTGGGACAAGTGCGAGGGAGGGGCGAGAGATTCGAGGCTTAGCTGGCCGATGAGTGTGCACAGGGCAGTACCGTACTGACGACATGCAACATTGTACACATGAGGATGCATGTGAATACTCTCCGTTCCCGTGGGCCCCGGGCCACCGATGACTTCAGACTCGGAGTGGGATCTTGCTGATGATCTGCGGCAGATGTTGTGAACACGCGAGCAGATTCCAGGGATGGGTGACCGGGAGAAGTTGTCGTGTATTGGCGGAACCAGCATCCAGCGAAGTGAAGCCAAGAAGGAGGTCAACTGGCGGTGCATTACATATCCACCTGAGACTCAGCCTCGGCATCCACCTCTCCACTTCTTACCCGGATCACTCCGATCAGCAAATTCTCAGGCTCTTCACTGCTACCGCCTCGAATTCTGTTTCGTCCACGTAGGGTGCAGGGATACCATTGTTCTGCAAGGTTCTTCCGAGTCCACTGCAATGGCAGGGAACCTCTCGAATGAAAGGTAGCTGAGGAATTCCCCAGATCCATTTCATCACCGTATTTGGGGCCCGGGCCGCTGTTGAATGGGTGGGTGCGAAGGCTCAGTGAAGGCAGATCCTGAAATTTTCTGAGTGTGTTTAAGTCTCTCCTACGGCGTATATTATTCAGTTATTGATTTCAGCTGAAAACTCGGCGGAGACCTCAGACCTGTATGATCATATCTGGACTCGTAGCTACAGCGGACCCCCAGCACCTGACCACCTTTGACCGACTCAAATTCAATGACCTCCTTATCGCGGACCCGGTACCTGGCTCCTATGAACCACCCTTAAACCTGTGGACAGTGACTCTCGAGGGAGGCGGAGGTTTGATTCCTCCCGCGTGCATAAATCGTAGTTGTCGATCTTTTTACCCCCAGTAGATCAGATTGACTGCACCTCAGCTGGTTAGTATTTTACTGATGCACCCTGAATGCAATGATCTCCAGTCTTGCGTTGATTGGGTATCCGGTGAATCCATGAAGCCGTCGTGGATCAAGGCGGTTGCCTAGTACTCATCAAATTGTTTGAGCGGCACTCGAGAAGGGAAGTTTGAATCCCCCTCAACGGCATGTGAGTTGGCAGTGAGTTTCTTCATCTTATGCATGTAAATTAAACCATGCCGCGCCTGCATGTGAAGGCAGAATTCCAATCCAAGAGCATGGAATCTCAGCTTCTCGCCACTCTGGGAACCAGAAGAGTATCTGATGACAGTCCACCAACCTAATGCGTCTCCAATACATCTGCATTAAGCTCCTCAATCCCCGCCTCAAACCTGGCGGAAAGCACCAGGAGATCGAGCTCCTCGTCGGGTGGCGGTAGCTCTGCCACCATCTTGTCGAGCAGTACATCTGCGTCTGCGTGGCTCCTGCGCAATGCAATCAGCAATGCGTGCACGGCCCTGCCCTTGGCGATGTGCACAACATGAAGCGTGGGCCGGCCACCGCTGCCCGCTGCCCGCGCGACGCTGTTCGCTCACTCCGCCCTGAAGAGCTCTATTTTGTCGGTCGTGGTAGGGTGCACTGAGATGCTCACGCCCTGGCTGATGTAGTCAAAGCGCGGAGTCCGGGTGTTGCTGTTGACTGACAGCGTGCTGCGTGTAGATGTCGACTGTGACGGCGCGGTAGTCAGCTGTCTGGACATTGTTGTCGAGAGTCCCAGGTGATCAAAACACATGGAACTCATTCGGGGAGAGAATGCCATACTCACCTTCCTTAGGGATTAGGGATTAGTCGAGATGCTAATACATCTGGGTACCTGCAGAGAGACCGTCATATACCAACGAAGGTCGCCCTCCCAAGGTTGGTATAGACGCTGGTGCAGAGGGTGACGGAAGTTCGAATCCTACCAACAGCATACGGTGGCTTTGGCAACTTCAATTTTTGAATAACTCGAGGGGAAACAATCCTCCAGTCCTTGAGCAGCAGGCCAGAACTATTCCGGCAAACCTCCTAAATATATTTTGTGACCATAAGGGACAAAATGCACAATGAAATGTTGATTACATGATCGAAAAAAGCTCCTCCTCCAGTTGATGTTGCAGTTGGACGACAGTGGGTATGGCCCTCCGCAATACACTGATCACTGGGGCTTTACCGCCGCCGGTAGTGTGTGACACGGTGTCACGCAATACCGCGGTGTCACGGGTGCGGGTACGGTGTACAGTTTAGATAAACCCGCGAAAAAAAAAACTACCGTAGCTGCATTCAAACCAGCTAAAATGCTGTTTTTTCGAATTTCACCCGCAGTTAAAACTGCGGTGTCACGGGTCACGGGTACGGTAGCCGATCGCGTTCCCACGGTATCCACCCGTGTCACACCCTATAATTACCGGTGCCTCCTTTCCCTTCGACTTCATCGCCTGCCCCACCAGTTTCACCTGTACCTCCTACGAGGGGAATGAGAAATTAATACAATAGGATACATCAGAAACCCACCAGAGATGTTGCCAACTTTCCAATGTTCTTCCGAGTGCATCTCGGACGTCAGACCCTCCCATTCGCCGCCCTCACCGCTCATGCGCAAGCTGCCACTGGTACCGCCAAAACCTCCTGTGTGCGTCTGGTCAAGACAGATCGAGCTACTGCCTGGAACTATCTCACTGGTGATATCACCCATCTCAATATGGCCTACACTGGGAATGAAAGGGGGCAATAATAGATCAGAGAATAGCTTGCCTTGGGAATCAACGGGATATTCTTTGGCTGCCGACGGTGAAGCAAAACATGAGCTGAGCAATCATGTCAAGGGATCACCCTATACCTCGACATCTTGAAGGGACCTAAGAACCTCGTGGACGGCGACAAACTATATCGGAGTGAAAAATCAATCTCCACGGATTTGATGGCTATACCGTATAATCAGAAATCATTTGGGCGAGTGTCATGTTATGTTTGGCAAGAGAGGATGAGGTATCTGCGCTGTTGAAGAATTGTTCAAGTCTGCCTTGCGCACAAGCGTCGTTAGATCCTTGGTTATCGATTGCAGTTATCTATGGAGTGTAAGTAAAGTGATCGAGCCCGACAGGTGGATACCTAACCATTGGAGAGCCTCGACGAGCCCTCGACCTTGATTCGACTTATTCGTGGCCATTTCGGAAACGATGGGCACGAGAAGCTCTATTTGCGCAGCCACTTTGACCAGACCTTGGCTGTTTGTCGAGACTTGCTATAATAAAATTTCAGTCATCTGCTTGCAGGAGAAATATGGTGAAGGCATACCTCAATGTGATCCGTGATATCCAAGAGCGGGTCAATGACGCTGCTCAGAATTGTGCCAAATGGGATATTGCTGGAGCTGGAAGCAGAGCTGAGTGTCTTCAGCGCCACTTTCAGGACATTTCGAGCAGTATGGGGGGTGTCTGGGCACTCTTGAACAGGAGGGGTGGGCGTTTCGGCAGGAGTACTTGGTTCAGATAGGTGTACACGATTGTCCGCTTCGTTCACATTCTTCCTGGTGCCACTGCAAGGTCTTCGGAACGAGAGACAGTGGAAGAACTGGCACAGTGGCATGGGAGATTAGTGCTGTCCATTAATATGATATCAGATAATATGATATTAATATATTCATAATAATATGGATACGATATGGCCCCGGGAGGTTCTGGCGATATTAATACGAGAGATTATGATATGATATGATATGAGTATAATATGATACACCAAGAGGTGTATTATCATATTATTCTTGTATTATAGATACTTCAACACTGTGCTGAGCACGTCCCTCACACATTTCTTTCTGCTTCCAGAGCTCCAGTACGACTGAAGTCTCATCAAAACCCTACCGGATTCATTTTTGGTCTCTAATTCAGCATTTGAATAGCTTCCGGTTGACAGTTGAAAAATGTGGAAAGTCTGCATGTCACCGGTTTCACCGTGTTCTGATTCCTTGTCATTTAGATGGCTCGATCTAAAATATACTGCCCTCAGGCCCCTCATGGGCTCAACTTGAGGCAAAAAATCACAGATTGATGGTGGCAGAACCATATTAAACCATATTATGAGTATATCATAATACACGATAATACAGCTTAATATAATACGGAGATAATAGATACAAATATGATACACTCTCAGAGCCCATAATATGATCCAGATATAATATGATACGCAGATTTTCGTATTAATATCATATGTGGACAGCACTATGGGAGATAATGGATTCAGAGAGGGAGCCACGTACATTTGACATGGTCTGGAAGGAGCGGATTTCTAGTTGTCGCCACGCGGTGGACTACTAGTACAGGAAGCGATGCTTACAGATGTGCATCCTAATTTGAGGCCGGTATTCGTCATAAGTGCCTCTTGGACGGCTGTTGAAGCTTTGAGGTTTCAGAAAGGAATGAAAGTTACATTGACAGTCCCCTGAGCAACTCGAGTGAAGGAGCCTGGAGTCTGGAGAGGTGGGTGGGTGGCAAACACGTGTCCGCGGCACTCGGGCCGCCTCCAGACCGTGGCGGTGCACTTTGATCCTTGCCAACCTCCTTCACAGCTTGCTCGCCGCTCGTGGGTCCTCAGGAGTATACTATTCGCATAGTTATGCAAGAAACTAGATGGATCCAAAATCTCTGTCAATAACAGTCTCTCTATTGTGCAGACCTCCCGCAAGGCAAGGAATCCGGCGTCCCTTGACTAGTGTTGCCGTGGCTCAGCTTAGCTTGGCTAGCCGATCAAGCCGAGCCAAAAATAAGCTGAGCCGAGCCAGCCGATTTCTTGGTGGCTCCGGTGGCTTGGCTGCGGCTTAAGCCGGCTTACACAACGGCTTAGCCGCGGCTTTTGATGGCTTCTGCCTATTTTTGTAACGCGCATCCAAAGTGTATCCCAGCTCTTCTACCCGCTGTCTCACCTCGTTTGGCCCCCGATGTGTTGCCTCTGCTTTATTGACATTTACCTCTGAATTCGCTGTGAAATCAACACCGAACTCGGGCATCTTTCTCGATGCCGCTGCTGCATCGAGACAACATCTCGACCGACGGGACATGTTTTTGCAGCTTATGAGTGCACCTGTTGACGAGGAAAGCGCTGTCAAAGGTATGGGCATTGTTTCATGTCCTTGTTATCCATGAAATTTTGCTTCTGCTACTCAAAGATTCTTCAGAGATGGTGTTTCTCCTTCTCGGCGACGACTACCATCCCCTGAACAGAATTGGAACTTCCACATTGTTTTCGAGGTGTCATGGCTCTCGCACTACTTATACAACTTAGATCAACAATCATAATTTGAATATCATTCACCAATCGGATAAGACTCACGATAAATTATCTCGGAACGGTCCCGCTTCGGAACAACCGAGTTGTAGCTAGTGGCTTCGGCCTGTAATATATCTGTGCTACACCATTACTCACCCACCCTCAACGAGCTGACCCCTCTCGGCGGGGCTGTAAATCTCGGGCAGATTAGTAACAGTCGGGCAGATTAGTAACAGTAAGGAGAACACTGACTTTTATCTACGTTAGTATCCTGCGGGCCATTCCATTGCAAGGGCGTCGAAGATTGCAAAGACTTTGAAAGCAAATTTCACAACTTGACATACCGTATCTCTGCGAAAGATTAGAGCTCTTAAAATATTCGTCGCATTCCACGGTGCAATAGATGTCAATCTCGGCTCTGCCGTGTGCATGGAATTCACAAACGTGCCGCGACATTCCGTGAGAGCAGCAACCCGGACACAGAAGAACAATGCATGTTCAACTGTTTCTACAGAGTTGCACCCAAAGCAGCACCTGCGGCAATGCCGAGGGACCTTAATCTTATGTCACCACACTTAATTTAAATGTTGGGCGCAATGAGAACAATTCATCCCAACTATTTGAAACCACAATCGGTACTGCGGCCTTATGAGTATGTACTACAGTATGTGAGCTGAACGGCAACAAGGAGTCGCTCACAGGAGTCTGCCACTCCCACCAAGACGCTGCTCGAGTTCTGGGTCGTGCACGCCTCCAACACGGGCACCGGCGCGGGGATGCCTGGAGATGTTGCCGCCAAGGCAGCCCAGCTTGAATTTGCCGATGCACGGATCGTCGTGCTTGCCGACTTGCCTCTTACGGATGTGAAACAGACCGCAGAAGACGGTGCGCGTCACAACTTATTTAATCATGATCTGTGTCGTGACATATAATGGCGAGCTGCCCGAGGCGGTGCTATCACTCTCCGACATGCTAGACGCGGAAATCAGGGCGGGGAACGAAGCATGATTCGCAGGCATCAACTTCTGTGTTTCTTCGCAGGAAATACAGTGGGGCTCGACGTACCAGACTGTCATAGGATCCATCCATTGCTTCAGCTACACAGCCTGATATCCTTCTTATTTATTGCAGCCAAAGAAAGTCGATGCAAACATCCCACAATACTCGGAGGCAATCGCATCTTCGAGAAGGGTAGCCGCGACGCTAACGTGGACCAAACCGGTGAATTTACGGTGTGGATTACTCGGCTTTGGGCCGTTACTACTGCCAACTTCGGTGTGGATGTCGACGGGAAATCCCAGCATCGAGTGAGGTGCATATGAGCTACAGACAAGTGCGGAATAGAAAACATAACGTACCCCTCACGGCTGGGTCTCTGTTTGTGTGGTGTTGGTCTGCATGTACATTTAGTCGATGACGGTTTCGGAGCTGTCCTGAGAGCACTGCACAGAGGAAACAGGGTGTTTGTACCGAGTCTGGTGAGCCATTTACGACGTGCCAGACCCTGCCAGACCTAGGCAAGAAACGCGAGGAATGTCGAGTGTTTTCCTGGTGCCATAGAAATCACCGCAAGCACATGTGGCGCCATCGTTACCAATTGATGGCGTAGATATGGCGGTTTTGAGTCGGCCACAAAAGCTAATGGTTTCAAGAAGCTCGGGGGAAGTGTTCTAGGGCGTGTAGAGCAAGTAGAGGAAGGTAATGGGCAGATTGCAGAAAATGTGTTCTGAGCCACGGCTAAGCCGAAGCCAAGCCGAAGCCGTGTGAGCCAGCCAGTTATAAATGGCTCGGCTCGGCTTCACAGCTGATGGCTTCGGAAGCCATCAAAAGCCGAGCCGAGCCAGTCATAGCCGAGCCGCAGCAACACTACCCTTGACTATCCCACCAAAAACCCTTCGGAAAACTTTCTACTGGGCTCTAGCTACTCATCGCACCTGAATCCCGGTTCATCTGACCTACCGGACTCAATGTTGCATTCTGGGACTTACGGCCGTGGAGAGGCAGCAAGAGCGCGCCGAATTTCCTGCGGGTTTCACGATACTGAAGGGTCATTGCGCCGGAGTGCATGAGTGCTCTCCTCCCCGAGTATGTGTCCCATGTGGGGGCCCACGACCTCAAAGCTCATGATACTTAGTGGCCTCGTATCGCTTCATTCTCTGTAGAAACCCGCACTAAGCTACACTTAGCGTAGGATACACCGCGACCACCAGACCGTGCCATCTCTGCTCCTGCTCCCGTTTGTTCTGATCTGATTTATTCTCCAAGCTAGAATGTAGGTGCTTCAGCGGCTTTGTCGCAGATCCCAATTTCGTTGCGCAATAGAAGTCAAGGCAACTCAGATTTACCCTGCGCGCGATAGGCATCTATCCGCATGAAACTTGCTAATATTGTTCTGGTGGCGTTTAAACTGAACAAACCAGCGTGTGTTACCGTGCCGAGGAGATATGAGATGAACCAGTTGCAGCTTAGCACGTGGGCATCACGAATATTGTCCACACTTAAATTGAACAGCGGGTGGGATATTTTCAGACGAGATTACCCGGACTTGACGATGAATATATGTTGTATCTAAGGCGGAGTTCACTGGCCCTGGGAATTTAGAAGTCAATCCTTGCGCCGCTTTGCATCCCTATTACTCTCATCCTCCGCCTTGCACTTTGTCTGCGCCGTGAGATCCTGGGTGAACCGTTTGTGTAGCGAATCATATAGCTGCTTGTTGAACCTGACACATTGCAGGCCCATGGCCACTACCTTGATATTACCATCCGGGTAGCATTGCTTAATGATGTTTACGTATCCCTGAGGCCGGGGAAGTCCGAGCGCAGCGTCCGCAATCTCTCGTTCAGACTGGAAGGATGCTCAGTTCAGCACCGAGCATAAAACTGATCTGACTAACGATTCCACTGGGGAGAGTCGTCCCCGCTGGACACAGGCTGCGGAGGTCGTGGCACTTGTAAGTTCCCACGTACAAGATTGAGTCGACCCATTTCACAAACAACTCTCGAATCCTGCCATGAAGGCTTGTGAGATCGGAGCCTTCGACCCAGTTGCTCGTCACGCGATCATACCGGTGGCTGGGCCCGAAAGCAATGAAGTGGACATCTGCTGTTTTCGATACGCGCTTGGGGAGATAGAGAGCATGGTTCAAAACACTAAAATTGTTGTGAATCGCGCGTTGAGTTTGGGTCCTACCTCAAACTGACCTTTTGGCGGTGGCATCCTGGTTGACGAGTCAGCTTATGTCCTCAAAACGGTTCTTCCAAAATACCTTTGCTAGGAAGGCATGCAGATTGGTATCCAGGTGACAGGCTGGACTCAATGTAGCAAAAGGTGGATGGTCCTTGGGGGCGGTCAGCGCTCTCATATATTTACGATATTCTTTCTGGGCCTTCGAGTCCTCTTCCTGCGGCTCGGGGTAAGGTGGGATACTCAATGATGGCGCAGTTTCACCTTTGAATCTTCGACTGCCTTCGCGGTCAACTGAGAAATCACATGCTCCAGCGATATACATCTCTGCAAATGAAGACATTAGCATAAAATATATCCAAATCGTGGGCAACTTGCCTCCTGTAATTTCGCGCGGTCGCTATCTGCCTTGTTATATCTTGAGCCGAGGTCATCAAGAATCTAGCGCAAATTGGATAGAGCTCGTTATCCATCTGAGATCCCGCACCTCTGCTGCGCCAGCATTCTAGAGAGTATTTTAAAATCCGGTATCCCGAAAAGAACATGAAACCCACCGCCTTTACTTCCACCTCCAAACTCTCCACAATTTCAATGAAAAGAAGCCATTCATGAAGTCGCAAAGAGGCACGGATCACACAACCGACCTGCTGCAGATCTTCCTTTTCGGTCTTAACAGTCTTATACTTTGCTTTTACGGCGGAGAATTTCTCATTGACAGCGGCGATCTCGGCCTCGAGGCCCTCGGAGTCCTGTAACGTTCTAATTATGATAGGACCGCAAAGCGAACAGAGCATAACGAACCGTGCGCGTCTCCTTCTTCTCGGCCTTGACAATGTCGTACTTGACACGGAGTTTTCCCATCAACTGATAAACACATGTGAAAACCACGGTGTTGAGGCGGACTGATGGCTTACCGCTTCGTTGGCTTCAATGAGGACCGCTCCGGCAGCATTCTCTGCGTTCAGTTCGTCGCATGTCTACTCCCCTCAATAGTAGAATGCAATAGTGCAGATGATATAGAACTTACCTTCTCCAAATCCTTTATCTTTTTCTTCATCTCCGTAGCCTCGACCCGCATTTTATCCAGCGCCTACCCGGGATCATGTCAGATTAGTTCGGACCGAGGGGCTGTTCCTCACCTTCTCCCCTTCCGCCCTCTATGATAATACGGTCAGAAATCTGCTGTGGAGTGAGGTCTGAGAAATAAATACCTCGATAAACGCCTTCGCCGCGAGATACGCACTCTCCTTGACTTTGGTCTCTAAGTTCGTGCACTTCTACGGAAATTGAGCGTCGCCGTGTCCCTGGAAATATCATACCGCTTGCAAGATCTCATTTCGATCGTGTTCTTGCCTGAATGTTTGGCGTGCGTCTGCGAGGACTGTGTTCGGCGCCGACAATGCAGGCGGGCGGGTAGGATTCACGCTGGGTTCAACCTTCTTCAGACGGGTATCAGGGTACGGGAAACGTAGAAGACGAACGATTGCCCACCATATGCGGGATCTCCCCCTTGATCTTGGGGGTTTCCTCCTTGACTTTTGAAGCCTCCTTCAGCGCTACCAACTCCTGCTGCAAGGCTGCCTTCTCCGCCTCAAGGCGGCGAGTACCCTCAGTCAAGACACCTAGTTCGTCCTTGGTGGACGTGTCGCTGCGCTGGAGCAAGCTATTCAGATTTCCGAATCGCAGACAAAGAGGCACATGGACGTACCAGTCTCTCGAGCTCTCCCTCAAGCGAGCTGATTCGATCCCTGTACTCTTGAAGGTACTTAGAGAGATAAGCAAGCTTCTCGATGAGGGTGCCGGGCTCCATCGTGAGCCGCAGTGGAAGAAAGCTGGGATGAAGGCAGAAGAGAAAGCGTGGGACACGAGGTGTGGCGCTGCTCCGATTGATTGAACCCCCACGTAAACGTTGTCTGCGGTGATTTCCGACATACAAGGCAACGGGGATCACATTTCGGCTTGTTCTCAGACTATGCTCGCATCTTGTCATACTCACACTGGAAACATCCCCGAGGCGACGGACGGCGAGAGTGGCGTGAGTATCTCATTTAGTTATTTGCACGTCGACCTCAGACTAACACCCTCGAGTTGCCCTCGAGGCCGACTTTCTCTATCCTCCATCGTTACAGACGATTCGGCTCACCACCCCCTAGGCTACATAGAAATTAATTATTCCCTTGGGTGGTCCCGTGAGATTGTCGTGTTGGAACTTGACATGCTCTCTTCGTCTCGGGTATGGTGCGGATGAGCCCGCGATTCAGACACTGAATAGGGCTGGTAGTGCACTGCCCGAGGCACTCGTGTCGGGCGTAACAGTTCTGGCATTTGCAGATGGTACGTTTTTTTTTTTTTTTTTTTTTTTTTTTTTTTTTTGATGGAGCGTTTAGTAGTTCAGTAACAGTCAACATAAGTCGTCTTCACGTCACCTGCTAAGTTGTATCCAGAGGGAAACTAGAAACCCCGGAATTTTATGTAGTCACCCTGAGGAAATGAGTCGAATACTTCCGTTCCCCGTTTGGTCGTGCCCTGGACTGATCGATATCATTCATTCAATTTCATTGGTTCAACTTCAAAAGTTTGCAAACCTTGACCCGGAACCTTGGAACCTGGCCTGGATTTCTACAATAAAAGTGCTTGACTTGAACACACCATTGAATCAGTTTTGAATCCTTATACACCCTACTTACCCAGAAATGATTTCAGACATCGTCGAACCCGAACCTCGGCCCCGCCATGTCAAAGAAGCCCATCAGTGGCGGTGCAGAACTTCCTTCAACCGTCTCCCATCCCCTGCTCATCCCGCCATCACTCTTCTTTAAGTTCTACGACGGGTTTCTCTGATGGCTCCAAGTGCATGTCCTGGGAACTTAACGCTGCGATCTCCCTACTGGAATCTTCGTCTCGGGGTATGGAGGCTCGAGGCATGGAACATGGCCTCTGAGCTTTCGCAATCAACATCCGATCCCACTGCTCCTCTGGTCTCGGACGCGGGAATCGACGGGGCCGTACCGCTTCTGGGGCCCTGGAATCAAGTGATATGTACTGGGTACTCTGTTTCGATGTGGCCATAATTTGCTGGGAGTGCGACGCTGTTGATAGATGGATGGCTCGAGTCCCCGGACTTCTGGGTGCTGCGGGATTGAAGTGATTTGGAGCTATTTCCTGGCCAGATACTACGATTTCTCTCGTCCACTATGGCGGCGCATGTAGCCTATGGAACTCGAAGCGCGGCGCAATCTATTCATACAGTGCCTCGGATACAGCAGAAATCTTCAATCCGAGACTTGCAGGAATTTCAAAACGATACGGGCTGCTCGCGAGTCGAATTCAAGCATGCATTCTCCAAGAAATATTACTCGCGTGTGCAAGATCCTTTTTTTGTGGCGATCCCAAATTTTTCCAACAGCCGGATATTACGCTCAATGGTTGTCTGGTATGATGAATGAACTCCATTTTCGCTGACATCTGTTATTCACACTTCGTTCTACACCCCGATGAGCTGAGATGACTTGCACCTATCAGGGAAGTGCGACATCAGCGGGTGGAAACCATCGCCGTCGCTCGCGGGCTGTTCGATCCCCACACTGTGATGCGGCAGAATGTAGACATCTCCCACACCTCCCACACTCAGCACGTCTCCTAGCTAGGTAGATTTGGATGCCCATCGTATCATGTCGACCTCAGGCTGACACCCCCGACCCAGGCTTCCTCTATCCTCGGTTTTCACAGAGCATTCGGCTCACGATCCATCCTACCCACGCACGTCGAAGTCTCGACCCGCCGGAGGAGTCGCAGATCACAACACAAACTGCGGTATCATCAATTTTGCTGCCCCTCGCGCTCCAAGTTCTTTCTCCGCTCCAGTCCTCTCGCTGAAGTAGAATCCTCCATCCGGCTGAGACTCTGGGATAGCTGCCATTTCTTCCCCTAAATTTAATTCGGTTTTCCTTTTATGTTATTTTTTAAACTCGGGACGTCGCTTCTATGATTCCGGATTCCGTTGGACAGGCTGCCGTCCAACTCCACATGCCAGTCTCAGGTATCCTGACGGCCCTGGGTCGATATCGAACGCCCGGCGCGTAACGTCCCTGAGACAATGGCGTGTCAGCGGTCTCCAATTTGCACCCAGCGACAACGATGGATACGCCCGCCACCCAGTGTCGACCTAAAAACCCGTCGGAGCTGGCTCACAGACCATTCCGCGGAACCATTCCGCGAGATCAGGGAGTCGCAGAGCGGGTATAATCCAATTAATTCACTGGCGTGTCTTTTATCTAGCAAGTACATACACTGATCCAACTAATACCCACAGTCCCTCCCTAATACCCCAGAATGCCGATAATCCAGAGTCGCTAACAAGCCATACATATTACATCCGCGGGGTAAATCCCGTCCCATTCTACTCTGTATCCATACCCATAATTCAATTTACAGTAGTACCTGTACCCCAATGCATCCTCACGCGCCCCCCTTCTCCTTGCTCCTCACCCCATCGCTCGCGCTCTGCGTGTCCTCCGTATCCTCCTCGAGCCTGAGCTCCGTCATGCGTGCCCCGCCCACGCTGTCGACAAAGTGCGTGTGTGTCCCCCCGCGCGTGTCCGACCCGCCGATGAAGTGGATGGGGCCGGTGATGGCGCTCATGGTGCCTAGCGTGAGCTCGAGGTGCGTGCACTCAAGGGAGACGAGGAGGACGATGATGATGGGGTAGATCGCCTGCGGCGTGATGAGTGAGTTGCGACGTAGGGAGATGGGAGCGAGGAAAGGAGCGAGGATGCAGAAAAAGAGGGAGGAAGGGAGGAAGGAACATACCGAGAGCTGCGGGATGATGTTTGCGATGACCTTGTAGGCGGTCGTGTCGGTGCCTTGTTTTGTGAGGATCGAGTAGAGGAAGGGAATCTATGACGTAGCAATTAGCATATGAGCCAAATAACGCAAGTGAGGAATGGGCAGATGGACGGAGGGACAATGCGGATGAAAAGAATGGACAAGCGGGGGATAAGAGTAAATTATGGAATGAATGCACAGGGTAGGCGGGGCGGGGGCGGGGCGGGGTCGGCAGTGAGGTCGGCGTCGGTGTTATCACCGTCGGCGGGCGCGATCTCGGGGAACAGCGGCAGGGGAAAGGGGAGTGGAAGCGGACGCGGTCGCCACCGCTGTCGCCAGGCGCGCAAGCCGAGCGAAAGCGCCAAAGACAAAGCCAGACAAGATTAGGAACAGAAAGCTTATGCACCCAAATAAGACAATAAATCGTGCCCGACTCGACAAGGATGACAAGGATGCGCTCGATCTTAGTCTTCTTGTTCTTGGGGAGGTTGAGCGTGGATTTGATCTGGCGACGGTATTGCCTGTCAAATATAAAAATATAAATGTGAATACGACGCGGGGAGGGAAAGAGGGGGTAATAGGACGCAGACGCACCAAACTTTAAATCCCATCAGCGAGGTTGCGACCATGTTGGTGACGAGGAGGGGGAGGACCAAGATGAGCGCGCGCGGGCCCGTGGGCGTGAACCTGAGGTTCCCAAAGAGCCAGAGGGTGCCGAAGGTCATGTCCGTTGTTGCGCCCACGAGAGATCCGAGAAGGCACAGGGAGAGGAGTAGCCGCACTTTGAGGTTGTCGTGGTAGAGCACCCACGCGCGCCACACGACGATCGCGTCGCTCATCAGGTACTGCCCTCAGTTAACATGTTAGGCTGCGCAGTACGGAGGAGAACGCGGAGAACGCCGCACGTTAACCCGCCCAAAAACATTCTCCGACAGCCGGATATTGAGGAGCTTGCGCGCATTGTTCGGGGGGGATAGCGCCGAGGGCGTGCAGTTGCAGGACGTTGAAAACGAGTTGCTCGATGACTTGCAGGTTCCCGCACATGAACATAAGGAACGTCGCCGCCAGCAGGCCTTTCCGCGCAGACAGCCCCGCTTTGTGCGACATGAGGTTGTACACGGCAATGCACACGAGCGTCGTGTACAGGCCTGGATAAATTGCGAGATATATTAATACGGACTGAGAACACAGATGCAGATGGAGGTGTACCGTGCAGCCAAAATTGAACCGCGGTGGTTATCATCTCCCCCTCCAGGGTGTAGATAACCGAGCCCGCGAGCGGACCTGATTTTGGGGAGGCCGACATTCTGATTCGCAGGTGGGGGAGGGGGGAGGCCAAGGGGAGGGAGGGCAGAGTCAGACGGGAAGATCTACTCTGCGCACACTTATATCGCCTTTGGGATCATTCCGAAGAAACTTCGGGCGCCTTGATAAGTACCGTGCCAGTGATCCTGATAAGCAGCCAGCACCATTCCACCCAACGCCGGGCTCTCGACACAATGTCCACCAGCAAGACGACTTGGGGGGTACTCGCCTGTGCTGCGCGGCGTCTGCGATATATAGATATTGCTGCCACCCGAGCTGACTCACGCCTCCTCCACTATCACATTTCCTAAAAAGGAAAATGCTGATGTTTTATGCTGTGAAGGTTGTGTGTACAGGCATCTGACACGGAGCGGAGGGTGGTTAATATCGCAAGAATGCCGGAGAGGTATATTGTGTGGCTGCCCGTATGTGGTAAATGTTTGCTGAGGTAATCTGCTCAGTTTTTGGGTTCGAAACTGGTGAGGTACATTTGTTTTCTGTTTTTTATTTTCCTTCTCTGCGGCAAGGCGATTAACGTTTTGTGTTAGAGCTTAGGTTAGGGGTTAGGGTTAGAGGTTAGGGTTAGTGGTTAGTGGTTAGTGGTTAGTGGTTCGGGTTAGCGGTTAGTGTTAGGGTTCAGGTATATTGTATGCTGTTGAAGGACACGTAAGATGTTTCACAAAATGGTGTGTTCAGCAGAATGAAATCAATTGAGAGTATAACATGAGCTATGTATTTAAGCTGTAGGCACCTATACCAAATTTAAAAGAGCACACAGCCGGGATCGAACACAAGACTTCATGTGATGTCATAGTAGGTGATAGTGGGGGAGGGCAAGGGGCGTTCTGCCACCCGCTAGGGGCGGCTTTAATTTTTTTCGACACTCGACGACGCTGCGTATGAAAAAAGGGTGCGTATGTAAGCCTGTCACCGTCGGCCAGATCGACTGATTGGAACTGCCAAAATATCCACTGATTGGAACTGCCAAAATATCCACTGCTTCCGAGATCGACATGGACTTTGCTGGGCGCAGCGCTGCGTCCTCCGTACTATAGCCACCCACCTCCGAGAGAGACACGGAAAATGGGTCACGAAAAAGACTTTGCCCCGGGGAAAGCGCCGTAGAAACATGGAGGACGGTGGAGTCGGTCAGGTGGAGTTTGACTGGGCAGTTCCCGCGCCCGCCATGAGACTCGAAATCAGATCCTTATCAAGATGATCATCACCCCTTCTTGGCAACACGCCCGCCATCTAATAGGTACATGGCCCGTCTAATAGGCAGTGACATCGGCTATTGATTCGCACAGCGCCCACCGATTCATTTGCCCTGTCGATGGCCTGTCGATTAGGCAAATCGCATCAATGAATCTAAGGGCATCCCCGCTGGGGCAATGATCATGAGTGGCACAGGTACAGCGAGTGGGTTCGGCAGATAAATCCCAAGATGCAGATTCGGAAGGTTCGTATTCGCTAGACTCCGACTCTTGAGCTCACTTGATATTGAGAGACTCCCTCGTACATCCACACTCACTTTCAGGCTCTACTCTACAGTGTGCCGCTCGTTCCCGGGCATAGGGCAACAACATTCTTCGCCGGATGTGCAATATAGAACAGATAATTTAATCAAGATGGGTGTAAGTAAGAGACCGCGGTCTCGACGTGAGTATGCAGCAGGAGGCGTCCGTTTGACTCGGGCCTAGGCCTTGGGTATATCTTGTATGTTATTTTGCTCGAACGGACAGAACAGGCTGCCCAAGTAGAGTACATGGTGTCAAATCGAGCATTTTATTGGTTGGTTGGGAATTGTATTTGATCCGTGAGTAAAAATACAGAGACTCATCCACGCATCGAGGGACATTCATACTCGTGTCCATGCCCGTTCAGCTCCGGAAATAGTACACCTTTTTTTTTCGCCGAATGTAACGGGGAATATGGATCGGAGGATTCGAGGTGCGTTCGGAAGAGGGATTGCAAGGCCTGGCGGCGCACTGTCGCACCTCATACTCCACTTGAGGGGAGTGCCAAAGTGAAATATGCAGCAGGAGGCGTCCGTTCGAATCAGGCCCGGGCCGTTGCCATGTTTAGAAGTTACGAGCGGGCTGACACCCTCCCTTTCACGGAACGATAGACTCTGCGCGAGATCCATTCTAGAGTTGAAATGTCACAGAGATGCTTGTTGAGCGAATGATGGTGGAGGTACGTCCTGCTGCTTTCGACGCTTTCGTCTAGTTGCTAACGTGGTTTAAGATTACGGGGCTGGCTGAGCGCGCGGGGATGATCGGCTTCGCGATGTTCACCCGCAGCCACATCCACGACAAGAGGATCCCGGTGACTATCCAGTCATGGGGAGCGCTTGAGTTCTTCCGCGAGATCCTGAAGAAGGACCCCGCGGACGTGGCCGCACTGTTTGAGCTTTGGGCTGTGAGCCGCGAGCGAGGTACGTCAGTCGTTTGCAAGTTGTGAGGCTTTACTGAATTAGCCTCGCGTTCAAGGGGATACCGGCGCCGATACTCTTCTGGGGATGCAGCAAGACTGCACCAGTATGATCACCAACGGCCTCCGTAAGTCGTGTTGATATTACTCTGTTCTTGGACGTCGCTCATCTATCGTTTCAGGCGTCATCTTGGGCAAAACGCAAGTCAAAATGAATTTTGAGAATTACATCAAGGCGCTAGTCGAGGGGAAGAATGTGGGGCTTGTCGGGTGGCCCGACGGCGTCGAATTCAAGCGCATGTCGAAGCAGTCCAAAGTCGGGCCGCTTCGCACGCTTCGCGACGCGCTCAAATGCGGGACGGTGAGGTGGAAGGTGCTCACTGCGGCAGAGAAGACGAGGCTGGTAGACCAGTTCCGGGACATAGTGAAGACGGGCGAGGTGCAGGAGAAGGTGGGGAAGGCCAAGGCGCCGCGGAAGGGGGCAAACCGTGCGTCGCGGTCGAAGAAGACGTTACGGGAGGACTCGAGCGATGAGGAGGAGGAGGACGACGAGGCCCCTCGCACGCAGTCCAAGGCCGCGCCAAAAGCCCTGAGCCGCACCTTGCGCTCAAAGAGGAGCGCACGGGAGGAGTCGGGTGAGGAGGACGAGGAGGAAGACCACCCACAGGCGAAGTCGAGGGCAACGGCGAGGACGTCGGGCCGCATCTCGCGCGCGCGGCCGAAGAAGACGCCACAGCGGGACGACGCCAGCGATGACAACACGGCCCCCACGAAGCACAAGGCGTCGAGCAGCGCGGCGTGGTCGAAGCGCGACAGCCCCCGCAAGCCCCTCTCTGAGATGACGGTGGAGGAGAAGCGTGCGCGCCTCGTCGGGCTGGTGACCAAGGCAAAGAAGGCGCGGAAGGAGGGTAGCGAGAAGGAGAGCGGCCACGAGAAGGCATCGTCAAAGCGCCGCCGCGACGAGGATGGCGCCGAGGAGTCCCGCAAGAGGCCGAGACGCAAGGAGAACCCCGAGGAGGAGGAGGAGCATCGGGGGGGCAAAAAACGCAAGCGGGGCGCTGCAGACAAAGAGGAGGACGTGGGGGATGGGCGGAGGGTGAAGGGGAAGAGGTTGCGCAGAGGTGGGGAGGAGGAGGTCGAGGAGGGTGGGCACAGGAGGAAGAAGACGACCTCACACGAGGACGAGGCGGCGAAGAAGAACAAGGCCGCCACCACCCCCGCGCTCGCGGTGCCAAGGCCAAAGCCGAGGATGAAGCTACCCGTCGGCAAGGGCGCGACCGCGAGCCCCACAACCGGTGCCTCCGCAACCACCCCGCCCGCCGGCGCGCCTGCAGCCTCCGCATCCTCTGCCATCAACAACGGTGCGGCCGCCGCCACAACCTCCTCCGCCGCCAACGGCAACGCACCCACACCCGAGGCTCCCGTGACCTCGCCCGCCGGAACGCGCTCATCCCCACCCACTGGCGCGCCCTCGACAGGTGACCCGCCCGCCGCAAAGGGCCCCAAGCCCGCCAAGCCCAATACTGTGAAGGGAAGGGCGGGAGGGCCGCCTGGCGTGCGGGTGTGATGTGAACAGTGCGCGCCCCGGAATACTCGTCTTTTTGTGTTGCATACGCCGTCATTGTATTTAGCGTAGTTTAATTGATTTTCTTGGCAATGTCTTTTTTGGGACGGCGGGCGTCGGGGCCGCCCGCCGGGATTATCTAATACACTCAGCGAATAGATCTAAGTCCTCCGAGGCCAATATGCTGCAAAAAAGTTGCAGCATATTGACCAGATTCTGCAGCATAGGGAGATTCAATCTATCACTTCTAATTGGAAGGGCCACATGCTAGGCCATAGCCATTCTAATTAGTACTGATATATGGGATTATCAGGTGATTCTACCGGTCCGCGCCCAAATACCATCTAGGGCTCGTCGCTGGCCACGCCAGCGACGCAGTCACTTCCTCGCTACACACCATGTGCCCCCCAACGCAAGCCGGTTAGACCATTTAAAAACGGAAATGGTTGGAGCCTTTAAACAAACCCTTGTACTGTTCGCCACCGACCACTTGGCCACCTGACACCTCTGCCCCAAACCCACGCTGGGAGACCCACGCCCAAACAGGCAATTCTTGAGGCCCACGCCCAAACAGGTTGCAATCGTCTATGAGTCTCCCCCAAACCCACGCCCGAACAGGCAATTTCTCGACCGAACTCCTGCCCAAATAGGCATTTCTGTCGACCCACGCCAAAAAAGGGAATTCTTCAGCCCACGCCCGATCAGGTAATAATGCGCCCCACGCCCAATCGGATAGCAATCCGACCCACGCCCAATCTTTTGACCAGCGAAATTGGTTTCACCTTAAGCTGGCGCCTTAGACCGCTCGGCCATCTCACCATGAGGGCAACGCTGTATGATATTAAGAGTACGGGGTGGGGAGTGAATGCTGGACGGCGAATACGTGAAACATCAAGGAGGAGTCTTCAATTGCTCTTGCCATATGAATCTCATTATATTCATCCACATGGACCATAGGAGTAAGAATATATCTTGTTGCACCACGCACCATAACACAATCCGAGCCCCTTGTGTTAAGAACGAACCTGCCCTATATCAAGTTCAACCAGTCACTCCACTCTTCTCTTCAGCTCCTCCTCTAATCCTTGTGTTTGCTCGCGAACTGAGAACTCCTGCGAGAGCTCCATTACCCCATTGTGACATGCCGAACTTATAGAGGGAATATCCGCTTCGTGTGCTCTCTCCTTCAGCCACGCGCAAGCCCCCACTGTTCGCCGCCCTGGAAAGGTGCTCCACCCAGTGGGCTTGCATGGCATTGACGTCTGGGGGCGTCCGGGAGCCTCGGGCGGGGGGCACCCGACGAATTCATACACAGGAGAGCCGTCACAGTCGGTGTAGTCATACCGGATGTACTAGAAGGTCTCGTCTATTAAATATTGCATGTGCAGGAGAGCGCGCATGAAAGATCTGTCTCGTGTGCCAAGGAACTCAGGGAGTGCTGGCTTTCGGCGTCAGTATATATTCCCAACGGCTCGGGTCACCTACCAATGGTGAAGTTGTGGAGATGTTCGCACTCCCGGCAATGGCGATGCCCACCTGTCCGCTAATCGTCGATTTGGCAATTTTTTAAGCAATAGTAGAGGCTGTAGCAACGTGAACATCTTCGAAAATGGGGCTCCATCTGGAAGATCCCACACTGTCGCTGGTAAGATTTGGATTGCCTGGGAGAGGAAGAAAAATAGACCTTTAAATTTTTGTACGCCTTGTGTGACGGAAATGCGACGGCTTCAAAAACGTGACATGTTTATGGGTGAATGAATTGAACGCCGCCCAGTCAGCAATGAACATTTCTGATGGCCGAAAGCTAGTCAATTTTGCTGCGAAGTCTGGTGGTATGTGCGTGGACTCTGCGATCTGAGTGAAGGTGTCTAAATCGATCATGTTGTTGGGCAGGGTGCTGCGCAGTACATGCTGTGATTTCAGATCGAGATTGTCATCATTCTTCTTAGATAACGCCAGCACCACCAGGAGCAAGCCTGCCTCCAACGCCTCGATGATGGCGAGAATTCCCATGTGCCCCGGGCCAATAATCATTAAATCGAGCGTGCTGAAGGCACTGAACATGATTTTCGGCGCAAGAGGTTCAGTACCCACGGCAAGAGCGCAAATGAGGGTGACCAGTGTCGTCACAATCCCATTGTCCACGAGGTAGCCGCGGAGACGGGTATCCGGAGTATGATGTGACGCCGCAATAAAGTTGAAGATGCCCGACAGATTGTGTATAGTTGCAGCGGATGTTGGGGAGTCAACCGCGGGAACCACATGCCTGATGTGGTTCATTATAATTGTAGCCAGGTCAAAGAGGCTGCCGCTGTGGAAGCGCGACTTGTCCCGCTCGTCGCCTTCGAGTCTGGGATCAAGTGCACGTGAGGACCACACAAATCAACACCTCGCGTCTCGCTTTCGTACTACTACCACAACTTGTGCATTGTCGCCCTCGCAGTCGTTCAACACGGTTTAACTCTTTTTCATTCAACAATTTCCAATACAGCAGCAAGGGCATGAATTCCCGTAATGCACTGTCAAAGTCGCTCGACACAGCGCAAAAATGTCAATATTATCGTTGGACTTGGAATGGGTTTGGACTTCACATCTCATTGGCTAAGCAAATATTTCTACATACTATTACTCTGCTGAACGTCTTTTACTGTACTCCTAGCAATCCAATCGCGAAGGCCGTCGTCAAGGGCGCGTAGCGCGGCTCGGAACAAGCCGGGGATTGATACGAGTTGGCTTGGGCCATCAACTCGGCGCTGTGGGGGCAGCGTACATCTCCCTATAACGTCTTTGCTTGTCTCCCGGTCGTGTGCACGTCTGAAGCGGTGGTTTAGCAGGAGGATTTACCATGGACATTCTACATATACTCTCGCGCTTTGTTCCGTTTGTATCCGGGCTCCGGTGTCCCACGAGCACGGGAGCAGCCGTCCCATCATAGAACGTTCCAGAACATTGGAAAATCTCACCCTTTTTGCATCCTACACCCACGAGCCCGAGCGAGCGAGCCAGCAAGCGACCGTACGAACACTAACCGAGCCGAAATCCGATACCACCGAGCCACCAACTAAGAACCTCATTACCTGCTAAGCGTTCTACGCCGGCAGTGCTAAGACTAGCATCACCCCGTGCATCCGTATAGCGGTATCCAGCACGACCTAGGCCAACCTGAGTCCGCGAGAGGA